>JAVGVS010000015.1:3782258-4029357 GCA_032718565.1 Distichodus sexfasciatus
AACTAGCAATAATCAGTATCGATATCGGCCGACCTCTACTCTTAGGAATATAGAGAGCTTCATTTTGTTGCTTGGCAGTAAGAGGGTTACTCTTCTTCACCTGAGATTTACACACTTCTTATTTCTTCTACATGTAATGCTCACTTCTTGGTCAAGTCCTTTGCATTCGATAAAAAACTAATTGGAATATGTCCACATTTTTGGTGCAAAACTGACCTGTTATTCAAATATCTGAAAAAAGAACTCACTTGGACATTTGGTTTTAATTTGAAAAACGAATAAACGAATGATATGCAGATGCTTCCCGTCCTCCCCAAACCCAACGTCCCTGATTTACAAAGTGCATCAGCTCCGTCTGTCTAGAGGAGCAGGAGGACAGGTAGCCATCTGTGGTGGCTGCCACCCTGCAGAGTTTTTGCCCAACACGATTTGAGAAACATGTCGGCCGTAGCTCTACACTGATCGAGGATGATAGAGATCAGAAGTACTCCATCCTTTCCTTTCCTTTCATTCCTGCCATTTCTATCCACCACTTAGTCAATATATATTAGTTCTTTAAAAAAAAGGTCAGGTTTGGGCCCCGTTAAAAGCACGCCTGATTAAACTAGTCAGAGACTTCAATGTTGTGTATAAAAGAATGCAGTTCAGAAAGCAGTCAAAGACTGAAGGGCGAAAGCGATGCTTATTGCTCTCAAAACTCTAACGTGGGTTTGGATTTTATCTTCAAAATAGCCCTCAGCAGAGATGAGCAGCACCTGGTGAAAAGATTAGCTGTGGAGTGTAGGTGGACGGACATCAGTATGATTCTTTCTACACACACACACACACACACACACACACAATAAGTCTCTACCTAATCTCACTCGCTCTCTCATGTGCAAACACACTATATTTCGCTCACTCTTTTGCACACACACAGCCGCAATTTCTCTCATTCCATCCCTCTGACACATACACAAACTCACTGACACACAATTGTATTTACTCCCTTGCACAATATCTCACTCTCGTGCACAAAGACGATATCTCACTCACACCTCACACACATACACACACACACACCACCTTTCTCATTCTCTTGCATGCACACACAATCTCTCTCACATACACTCGTGCGCACTCTCACTCACACAAGCAGGGTCGCTCACTCTCTCACATACAAACACTATCTCACTGACTCTCCCTTACACACATGCACTAGCTCACTCTTGTCTTACACAAATCTCAATCACACACACACGCTCTCACACACACACTTTCCAAAACAACAACACTACTACAACAACAGCAACAAGAGGAAGAGATGCCAGTGCCAGTTGAGGGATCGCTCTAATTGCTCAAATTTCTGCAAATCAGGGAAGACTATCCTCACTAATCTCATCATCTCCAACAGCCATTCTTACTGTAGGCCCAGGCTAAAAATAGCCTTCTTTCAAGAAGGAGGGAGAGCGCGCTCCTCCTTTTTCACTACCCCTTGTTCACGCAGTACAGCTAAATGCAACTAAGGGCTGGGCTGTTAATCGAAACCAACATTCAGCACCTCTAATCAATGTAAGCTTGTCCATGACGATAATTTTAAAAATTCTAAAAATGCTTTTTTTAAAGAATTCTGCCACAAAGACATGGACTCTTCCTTTCAAAGAAATATCCCAGCTTAAATAGATGAGCAGCACCTATATACAGCACAAACCTCGTCAGTGAGCTAAATACACAAACAAAAACTGCAAACCAAAATAATTGTTCTTTAATCTAAATGAAATGCTCCTTTAGTCGTGATACTGATTTGAAGTTATATCGCCCAACTCTAATGCAATTGAAGCTTCCTTGGATTACTTCCCCTTTAGTCTTTAATGGATTGGAAGGTGAGCTCTGAAACAAAATGACCAGTGTCTAATTATTAGACAAGTGCCTGTGTGCGTGTATGTGCGTGTGTGTGTGTGTGAGTGTGTGAGGGGCGAGGCAGACACAGGACTCCCACATGCCTGACAACAATATCGGCCAACTTCTCAGCAACAAGCCTCCACATATGCTAATGGAGACAAATCCATGCAGCGATGTCCGAGCCAGATATATGAAGACTTGCTGTTTCCTTAGTGATGGATCCTGAGCTTGTTTTATAAGTGCTACTTATATATGAGAGTATGTTTGTTTGTTTGAAATGTGGCAGAAAAAATAACAATTTAAAAAATATATAATTCAGTTGGTTAGGGATCGGAGGGACGCTGTTTCAAGTCCCAGCCCAGTAAAGTTACCACTGAGGTACTCGTGAGCAGGGTACTGTCCCCAAGAACTGCCCATCAGCTGCCCACTGCTTCTTCACAGATGGGTCAAAAGCAGAGGCCAATAATATACCATTTGCTCAAACATGCACTGTCACTTTGCATCTGTTTTTGCCTCATCATTGATGTTGTTTACTTAGATAACTAAGTAAGCAAAGATACTTTTAGTAGCAAAGATACTTTCAAAACCATGTAACCTTTTTTCAAAACAATAACAAAAATACTATTTTTTCTCTCTTTACAAAGACATGAATCTTCAACTTTTTGATTGGTGTTGAATTTGTAGAAGTGGCATCTGATAGGCTACTGTGCCTGCATGGAGAAGGCTCGCTTCATCACAGTACACTTTTAGCAGGTGCGAGACAGAAACAGAGGATGGACTTTGAAATGCATATGAAAAGAACTTACAATCTGACTGCAAGCTATGCTAACCAAAAATCAAAACACGTATTACCTTAAAAGTCTAATTAAAACCATATTTCGGGTTGACATTCCATTGTTTTAAAACAATATATATTTTAATGTTACTTTTAATATCACGTTTTGCGAATTAACTTGCTTTAAGAGTATCCTCCAGCACAGGTATTACTGGATGAAATCGCTTAAATGATACATACTTTTTGTCTGCTGCTTGTGTAGCTTGTGTAACTACTGTATTGAAACAGCAGTTTGGCTCTAACTTAGCTACTTAAAAGTAGCTTTAACGCTGCATTTTGCAACACTGTCTACAATATTTCTAAATTCTCACACACCATAAAACTACATTTGAGTGGCTGGGCATGTGAGGTTCAAATCCTTAACACTTGCCTTCAATGCCAAAAAATGACTTGCACCTATTTACTATTATCAAGCCATGAGACACTTTTCATCCTCTCAGAGCATCAGGAGCTGTTCGTCTTAAACCTCCACTGAAGAGAAAGATTTTCACTATTGCTCCTCAGTGGTGGAACAACTTCATCTTGCTATCAGAACTTCTGCTTGCTGTCTTCAAACATAATCTCAAACCCCCCCTCCTCAAGGAGCACCTAGGGTACCTTATCATTGTTTACTTATTTTACACATATTCTTGTTGACTGGATGGAAGAGTAAATTTTTTTTTAAATTATACCACAATCTTTTATTTTTGCCATTGGTATCAGAAATGATATATTTTCTGGCTATCAGTATCTAGTTCCAGTATTGTCCCAACCCTACTATGTAGATATTAACTTTTGACTTGTACTTTGACAGGGTTTGAAAGAGTAAGTAACTCAGCCGGCAGTAACTTGGCTGAACAGAAGCTGCTGATTTAAGTCTAGCCTTACAAGAACGAAGAACACGTTCTCTTATTGTACTACAAAGCACTGATGCACGTCACTTTAGCGTATTGACTCTGACTAAGGCTCTTTTGAATCTTGAATCTACACTTTTTTTGGCCTGAAACTGCAAGTATAAAGTAGCTGTCAGTTGAGTTTTCCACCCTTATCATCCAGAATGCTGATGAATGTAGCAAGCGAGTTCGGAAATCTATTGGAAATCCATCAGGTCAAAGTGTGTGTGTGTGTGTGTGTGTGTCTTACACAATCAGAACCACTCTAGACATTGCAAGACTGATTATTTTGGGGTAAAAGAAGGCACAGCAACCTGGATGAGCATAAGTAACCTCTCCTGTCCTTCAATGACAGTCTCAATCAAAATGTCAATTCATGGCTTCTTGTGTTGTCCCTGTGAACTCAGAAATTCCACCTTGGGAGAAGGAGGTTTGTCACCATATGTCATCATGTGTCATCTATAAACAGGTACACACATTTGTCCCACTTACAACGGCTCATTTACAGCTGAAAAAATGTTAATATTATACACATATTGTTAAATAAAAAAAAAAGATCAAGCAATAACAAAGGCATAAAACTCATATTCCAAACATTTTGTAGATGGAAATAGCAATGAATGTGGACAGTGAAAGCTAAGAATGAAATGATGCACTGAGAGTACCTTCATGGTGAGCTTTATTTGCCTTTTTGGGTGGAGTGTCCCTTTAAATGGTTAAAGAGATTTAAGGGAACAAACAGTCGAATTTAACAAGATCGCAGCCTCAAAGTGTGTCTACCTCCAGCCCACACCTCAATTTAAACCATTTTTCTGACATGTCCCATTGACAAACGGGGAAGAAAAGGCGCAAAAAGTTCATTTTCCTCACCTTTTTCCAGACTATTTCCCCCACTTCAGGTCTGTCTCTGTCCAGGTGAACCAAAATCGTCTCGTATTCCTCCCAAACGAACACTTTTCACACCCGAACAAACCGGACAGTTAAACTGGCATACAGTTATCGAAACTGTAAAAGCCTGCTGAGTGGCCCAAACGCGAAATAATTCTAAAAACACAGAGACATGATGCAGTTAAAAGTGTCCGGTTTTTTGCAGCGCTGCTTCGCTTCACCTCGCTTTAACGCTGTCAGTAGAGTAACGCCTGCGATTCAGCGTGCACGAGGTCGCGTTCCATCTCTCCCTGATTCCTTTGTAGTGCACGAGGGAACCAATCGCTACTCACGTGAATACCGTTTTTTCCGGTGCCGTCGTGTCCAGGTTCTTTTCCTCTTGGAAGGCTATGCATGTGGCGCCCATTAAACTGACCCAAAACATACAGAAATACCTGCCAGCTGAGACTGTCACCTTAAACAATGGTGGCACAATTACTCACTATGTATTAATTTAAGAACGTTGAACCTAGACTGCTTAAACTGAGTGATGTTAATATTAACGATACTAGCAAATAGAAAACTATACAGTTGACTCGACTAAAGTTGTAATAATGTAACTCTTTTGACTGTTCTACTCACAAATGGTCACCATTTATTATATTTTGCAATATTTACACCCTTGTTTATATATTTAACAGCAAGTGTGTTCAGTGATAGAAAAAAAAGCTAATTATAAATTCTAGGTCCTCTTTGCAACTATCAAAGTGACTTGCAATTGACTTTAAATACCTTAAGTCAAGTAACCTTTAGATAAACAGCAAAAATACATTAACATCGTTGATATCAGACACATTTTCTTAAGTAGTATTCGTACAGGTGATTTTTAACTTTTAGTGGGGTCACTGGCGTAAGAAATCTGGGTTTCACACACTCTATAGACCAATATCTAAAAGCAACACAAATTGTTCCGTATATGCGAAACACATTAGAAGTTGTAAAACAGAGGAGTTTAAAATAGTGCACTACATAGGGAGTAGGGAGCCAGTTCGAACACTGAACAGTAACCTACGTTACCGTAGTAGCGCCTGTCTCCATGGATGGGCGCGGTGGGCGGGGCAACACAAGGAGTTGTCCGATTGCGCTCCCTGCTGTCCAATTAGACGGAGAATCAGCGGAATGGAACGAATCCTCCCACTTGACTGTAATACTGCACATTGATAAAACGGCCCAAAGTTTTAATGGTTTAATAGTTCATTCATTAATTACAATAATCTATATAATAATAATTGTTATAATAATCGCCACCACCACCAACACCAACAATAATAATTATTAACAACTATTATTATTATTATTATTATTATTATTATTATTATTATTATTATTATTATTATATTTACATACGAATAAAAATAAAGTGAAAGAGAAGGAAGAGTCAAAAAGCATAAAGATAGTACAAATATAAAGGGATAAAGGGAAGTTTGTTAAAATATTGAAACAATAATAAGCTAAAAGGTAAGCTAATAGTTAGTCTATCTGATTAATATTAAAATAACAAATAACCCTCAGAAAAAGTAATATTATTCAAAAGTTAAGTTATACTCCCTTCATGTCATAATGATGCCATGTTAGGTGCACATAAAGACAAAGAAGTGTTATGGGATCAGCACCACGCCACATCCACTGACATTTTATCACCTGCTGAGATAAAGAGGATTCCTACTGACTACAGTCAGGGCTTAGTATCAAGACCCATCTGTTCTGTCGATGTGAACTTCCTTCCCTGAATAACGACCACAGTGGGGAAAGCCAGAGGGGGCGGAAGTGACTGGCAGAGTCACTGGGATTGGAAAGGTGGGAGACATGGAGAGATGTCATGTTATATTCACAAGCTGATGTAAGTGGAGTTTATTGAAGTGATGATAACCACAGACTGAGATGAACCTGTCACGTTTAGCATGCAAGGAACAAGCCCGACCTGAAAACCTAGAGAGTTCTACTGTAAAGATCGGAAAATCTAGATTATTTGGCTTGACATAAACTCTTACTATTGACTACTATAACAGTACATAGAAGTGATTGCAGAAAGACAGTTCAATACTGCCATCTAGCGGCAGATCAACGCAATGACGTTACAAACATAGAATTCTTAATACGTATTTCGCTGATAATTCTGCTGTTAAAGGTTATCTAAATGGATTAGTTCGAAATTAAAAGTGAGGCAAGCAGTGTTTAAGTCTGACACCAGAGACTTAAGTGACTGTGCCCCCAATTAGCTAAAACGAAAGTCTAGGTTGATACAATTACATTATGTGCACCCTGAAAAAGAACAGTTCAAACTGTTCCAACAACACTGACATTTTGCCTTAATGTTAGACCACTTTTTGGCAGTAACTTATTTTATGAATTTAGTCCCAATGTTCCTTGACATTCATCGTGTATTTTAGCGTAATGAGTTTAGGAAGAGTTTGGGGAGGCAGGTGGAGAATCAGTTTTAACCACGCAAGTTAACGTCGACGGTAACTTTGTGAAAGTTACAAAAAAGGTTAAACCAATTATTTTAAGCAATTTAAAACGTTATAAAAAAAAAAACAAACATTTTATTTGACCCACGCCCCTTGTATTTTCTGTAGTCAGACATGCATGGAGAGTCATTAAGTGATCAAGTAAAAGAAAATGCAGAATAATACTTTTTTTTAATCATAATACTTGAAACCTCGTGAAGTATTTGCACGTCTGGACAAAGCAGAGAGAGGACCAGGGATCTACTGTCATTTTGCAACTATCCTACTTCTAGAATCTAGACCATCACAACACAACACACTGAACAGACGTCAAACAGCACAGAAGAGAGAATGAGCAACAAACACCAACAAGTGAAACAGCCACAAAACCCGGACAAAAGGGAGAGCCAACGTTAAACAGGCACAAAACTACGACGGCGTTTTAGTGCCACCTTTAAAAAAAGCTCTACGTACCACCGGTCGCCATTTCAGACTGCACTAAAGAGGCAGTTTCCTCAATGTCTGTGTGATTTTTTCTTCTGAATAAATTAAGTTTCCTACATAACCGCTGCAGTGTCCTTTTACTAATTATAAGTCCGTGCTGATGCAAAAAGACAAAGAATTTCCTTATTGCTAAAATCCTAATTCAAAGTAGTAATTCAGATCCTCCACATCCATAAGTTTTCGCATCTCCGTGATTTTCTCGCAACATTTCGACCTTTATTCGTAAGCTTCGACTTTATTCTCGTAACATCAATGCCATTCCTCGCAACATTTCCGACCTTATTCTCGTAAGCTTCGACGCTATTCGCAACATTTCAATTTTTATTCTCGTGAAGCTGACTTATTCCTCGCAACATTTTGACGCTATTCTCGCAACATTTCGACTTATTCTCGTGTTTCTTTAATGCTATTCTCGTGAACATTTCACTTATTCTCGCTTTCGACTCTATTCGCAATGATTTCTATCGCTATTCTCGAATATTTCGACTTTTATTCCTCGTAAGCTTCGACGTTATTCCTGTAACATTTCGACCTTTATTCCTCGTAAGCTTTAATTTTATTCTCAGAATATTTCTTGATGCTATTCAGAACATTTCGACTTTATTCTCGTAGTTTTCACTATTCTCGAATATTTCGACTTTATTCCTCGTAAGTCACCGACTCGTGAATATCGACGCTATTCTCAAGAATATTTTCGACTTTTATTCTCGTAGTTTAATGCTATTCCCGTGAACATTTCGGCTCTTTATTTCGAGCCGACTTTATTCTCGCAACATTTCGATCATATTTCGCAATATTTTAATTTTAATATTCCCAAGCTGACGCTATTCCCCTGCAACATTCGACTTTTATTCCCTCAGAAGTCAATTTTATTCCTCGTAAATATTTTAATTTTATCTCGTAGTTTCTTTAATTTTATTCCTCGCAACATTCTCGACGTTATCTGCACACAACATTTCGATTCTTTATTCCTCGTAGCTGAATGCTATTCTCAGAATATTTCAATGGCCTTTAAGCTTTAATTTATTCGTAACATTGACGTTATTCTCGTGAATATTTTATTTTATTTTAAGCTAATGTTATTCTCGTAATATTTCGATTTTATTTCGTAAGTCACTTTATTCTTTAAATATTTCGATTTATTCTCGTAAGCTTTTCGATTTTATTCTCAGAAGTTTTAGTTTATTCTCAATTGATTTTTAATTTTTATTTATTTTTTTAAAGGTGGCACTAAAACGCCGTCGTACAAAACAGGTGAAACACATTAAGACGAACGAAAATAGAAGAGTGAGTCCTTGTGGCCTGAAAGGGGAATTACACGCACAAACGTGACAGTTAACTTGTTAAACTGAATCCACAGATTTAAAACGCCATATGTTTGATGCTGCAAACTCCACTAACAAGCAGAAAAATCTGTGCACCATCAGACAGGTTTTCCAATAAACTCTTTTAAAAATGGAAAAATAAACTTGTTTGCATTCTCGTACATGTTCAAAACTTGATGGAATTGCAGCGTCAAACTGCACAGAAATGAATTTTGCCATTTTGGACGTGTTTTAAACGGCAATTCAGCATAAGATTTCATCAGCATTCCAGGCCCAGTAACACAGCTTGCGTCTTGCATCATTTTTTCTGGACAGCCCCTCCAGCCTCCAAACCCCACCTACACTTAAAAAGGCTCTCTGTACTACGGTCTGAGCTGGTCATGGACATACATGAATAAGGATGTGTACTGCTGTGTATAACGTCAGTTATCGCTGGTGCTGCATTGCATTGTAGAAGAAGAAAACCTCAATAAAACACTCAAGAGTCAAAGCTGCATACAGAGCTTTAATGTGCAGAGGTGCACCAAAGGAGGACACATTCATAATTAGCGGTTTTTGTATGCTTTTAAAGGGCAATAATACATACAGACACAAACAGATGGAGTATCATTAAACAGTTATGATAATCATTGTTACATGTCTTGAAGGAGATTTGGGCTATATCATATTAATAATGATATGACATGTACGCACTAAGGTTTTCTTGAGAAAAGAAAGAAATAACTATTAGAATTATTATACTATATGTTAGAAATATTATCCTACACTTGATTTTTTGGCATGTCGCAGTTGTTGTTGTCAAAAAATGTTATACGATTTTAATGTACATTTGAATTACTGACATATGCAAGATATTTTGCACATCACACCAGTTCTTAGAAAGAAAGAAAGAAAGAAAGAAAGGTGACCAGAATGTTTTTGGCCATTTGAATTACAGAACTGTCCATTTTCTGCATATGAAAAGAAATAAAGAAATTCCATTTGAAGAAACTCTATCATTTTTTATCTTCTCATTTTCTCTGCACTATTTTTCACTTTCAGCAAAAGCACTTAGAGTTGAATTTCTGGCCCTGAGGCCGTTACGATTAAACTCAGATGCCATGTCTTATCATGTGTTACATTCTAGTTCTTTCTCTCTCGACATCACATTTACTCCACATCTGCATGTGTTGGAAACAAAGGATTTTTAGCTTTGTGAGGATTTAGTTGAAGCTGTTGTGACCCGTTATAGGGCAGATGAGGAATTTCACTGTTTAACTCCTTCATGGAGATAAAAGTGACCATGGGGATTGATAACCCTCCTGCTGGTCATGACTGGGGTTGTGATTGAACAACCATATATCGGTGCTCAGGTATGGGCGCATGCAACTGGTGTGAGCCTGAAGGACAAAATTGCTCTTTTTTGCCTGTAAGACATACGTACTGAAAGAAAAAAGAAGGGAAACAAAGAAAGAAAGTGTACCAATGTTTCCACCAAATGCATAGCTATATGACATACCAATACATTGTATTTTGCATATTTTAATGTTACTTATGTTTTCACAAGTAAGCAGATTTCCACAAGACTTCCAGTTACACATTTTGATTTAATTTCTGTTGGACAACAGGACAGAGATGTGTCACCATCACTTGATAAACAGAGATCGAATCTGTAAACACTATGCCTACGAAATGTAATAACATTTAATGGTCTTTCTGTGTGAAGTTCTAGTGTGATAAGCTGCCTAGTCACCCACATTCTGTGGAAGCCTGCATTCAGACACATACTACGTGGCAGTGGTGGGGGTTGGTGTGTGTGTAGTGGAGGTGAAGGAGACATGCCTACGCGTGAGCAAGGAAACAGTTACATAACTGGCAGTAAGACAATCACATTTTCATTTTATTTCAATATTTTCATATTTACTTTCATATTTTTACAAAACCACTTTAAACCATATTTTGCAAAGCATGTAGCTTACTTTGTACCAAAAATTCTATGGAATGCAATTTTGGAGGTAAATATACACATTTAGAGACAAGTATAATACCTTATTTAAAACAAATGGACAGATAAAATTAATCAAAATGCAATAATGCAATTGTCTTTTAATCAACTTGAAAAACAGTGTGTGAACTACATAAGGCTTTAGGACCTTGCAGAGGTGGGATCTCTTCCGAACTGTGGTCACTCGATCCAGGGGGAGGTTCTTTGCTCCAGCTTCCCAAGGAGAACCAAGCATCCTCATTTGAATATTCCTCTTCAAACTTCTAGAACTTTCTTCTCAGCACTATATAGTCTGCAGGATCCGCTATTCTGCAGCAGACCTACACCGAAGACGAGCAGAAGAGAGAGAGAGAGAGAGAGAGACTGAGCTGCACTCTGAGGTAAGACCAACGAGAATCTATGCAGAGAAATCGAGTTAGAAAGGATATGAAAGGGGGTTTCCTGGGCAGAATTTTTTTACATTTAGGGTGATGCTTTAAACATCTGGGGAAAAAATGCATCTCAGAGAAGAGATCATAAAACATTTAACATCAGCCTTACTTCCAAAATCTTTATGGACTTTCTGTTTTGTTTTAGCTCCTAACTAGAGAAAAATCAGAACAAAACTTACTGAGATGATTTAAACCAGTCTATGATAAAGGTTTATTGTGGTAAAATGTTACATGCATGTGATTTCAATGTCAAATGTTCTTTATTACATAATAAGTGTTTAAAAGACCTCAAAACAAAAATAAGAGGTGTTAAAGAATGTTGCAGGGTGTGGTTGAATCTTGCCACACAAATCACAGTACTTCCTCTAGAATCCTGTTCCACTATGGAAAACTGTTCCACTATGGCATCTCTGATTGGACAGGGTTTTTTTTACTCTTGACCCTCTAGCCAATAGGAAAAGTTTACGTGGCCGTGCCTGCATGTGCATAAATAGAAGTGCTTAGAGTGGCACTCTTTCTTTGCGGATGAAGTTTTCAGAAAACATATTACTTGTGTGAAAGTTAGGGGGAAATAAAGTGGAACTTGGAGATTCCAAGTTACTGGTTTAATGGCACTGTAGAATTTGAAAACAGTGTTTTGTGTAATGTTTTGTAGATTATCAAAATGCACCTCTTGTCTTTCAGAATGAAAATCACAATCGTTGACTACACTATGAAAATCTTTCAAGGTATTGATGAAAAAACATCAACATGCCAGCAGTTTGAAACAGGGATTTGAAATATCTAACAAACTGTTTATACTGGTTCCAATCAAACTACCACTGAAGTGTTTTTGCTCCTTGTGTTCGATTCCTAAATGGTAATAGATCCACGCAAGTAGCTTTTTTAGGTTTTACAGTTAACTCACCTTTTTCAGGACTAAAAAATATCATTTGAAGGACTGAAAAACATTCATTGAATCTTTATTTGTAAAGTTGCAAAACAGAGCTGGCACAAGAAATGCAGTCTTTTATCAAGATGTCTTTCAAACTTGACCTCTCTAATTTTGCAAATTATTCTTGACCAAATTCTATAAGGAGAAAACCAGACAAAACCACATCAACACACTACCTGCACAGATTTATAAATGCTATTTTTACATTTTTGCCATTTGTGGATGGATCTTAAAAACTTGTGGTCTTTTTTTATTCCACCAGACGTCTGTAACTTTCTAACTAGAAGCAAGGATGTGGTTGACTAATCCTCATTGTTTCTGTGCCTTGTGGCCGCGGTCTCATCTGCCTCCACCGAGGAGAAGAAGCTGAGCAGCCATGCTACTTCCCTGGCAGACACCAGCACCAACCTGGCGTTTAACCTGTACCAGAACCTGGCCAAGCAGAAGAACCAAGAGAACATCTTGATTCTCTGTGGTGGCTTCTCGCTGGGTTCAGGGCTCGGGGCAAGTCCACCACCGCTTTCTCTCAGGTCAAGACCGTGTTGAAGGTCGACGCCTAAAGACGGCAGCACTACGCCGGTTCGTCTGGAGCTCTTAACGGTGTCAGTGACCAGACAAGCGCACCGCCACCCGGAAGATCGCGAACAGAATTTCACGGCCCAAGCTCGGTCACCTTTGCCGATGATTTCGTGAAGAACAGCAAGAAGCACTACAAGTATGATCACTCTAAGATCAACCTTCCGTGACAAGAGGAGTGCCATCAACTCCATCAATGAATGGGCTGCGAAATCCACTGATGGCAAGCTGCCAGAGTCACCAAGGACGTCAAGAACACTGACGGCGCCATGATCATCAACGCCATGTTCTTTTCAAACGTAAGGCATCAAAAATGGACTTTTTGGTTTTTAATAAACCCAAACACCAACACTAATTTCTAACATTGCATTTTTGTTCATTCAGCTCACTGGAATGAGAAATTCCACCGTAAGATGGTCGACAATCGTGGTTTCCTTGTGAGTCGCTCATTCACTGTGTCCGTCCCAATGATGCACCGCACAGGTAGGCTCAAAACTTGCCTTGTTTTATATGTTGGGTGAGGTGTTACACTGAGTTCTTTAATTGTCATGTCTTCATGAAGATCTTGATCTTGAACGTGCCTACAACATATATATTTGATGTTCATGTCTTCGCAGGTCTCTATGGCTTCCACGAGGACAAAGAGAACAGACTTTTTGTCCTCAGCATGCCACTGGCCCACAAGAAGTCCAGCATCATTTTCATCATGCCCTACCACGTGGAGCCGCTGGAGGCGAGAAGCTTGACCCGGCTTTACAACTGGACACTTGGACGAGCAAGTTGGAAGAGAGCGGTGGCCATTTCCCTGCCAAAAGTCAGCATGGAAGTCAGCCATGAGCTCCAGGTAAACACAAAAGATACCGCACAGTTCCAAATGTGGTTGAATTCTTTTTAAGCATGTAGTTTTTTCCTTTATTTCTTATTCAATGCTCTTTCCTTCTTTTTCCACAGAAACATCTGGAAGAACTCGGCCTGACTGAGGCGGTGGACAAGTCCAAGGCTGATTTGTCAAACATCTCTGGCAAGAAAGATCTCTACTTGGCCAACGTCTTCCATGCTTCAGCCTTAGAGTGGGACACTGAGGGAAACCCCTTTAACACATCCATCTATATCTCAGAGAAACTGAGGAACCCCACCTTATTCTATGCTGACCACCCCTTTATCTTCCTGGTGAAAGACAACCAGACCAACTCCATCCTTTTCATTGGAAGACTTGTTAGACCAAAAGGCGATAAAATGAGAGATGAATTGTAACTGCTTTTGGTTGCTAATATGTCTATACTTTTTTTAAATATTTGGATGGGTTTTTGCTTTTTTACAGGTTAATAATATGTTATTGTGTGATGTTACTAACGGTGTTAATATCTAGATCATATCCTGATAGTTCGGTTCCCACAACAAAATGTTATACACTCCATTAAAGACACCAAGGGCACAGAAACATCAGATGAACAGTTTGACATCAATTGAACCATATGCCCTAATTAATTACAGCTAATGACAATAGATGCTATGCTTATATTACGTATGGAATCAGTGATGTCTGTCTGTGGTATTAATGACTGTGCAAGGTGTGTCTGGTCATTCCCGAATTTGCTTGACATCTGTGTGGGTTTCTTGCCTTATCTTTAATGTTTAAAGAGAATAGGATTATTACACATATGTTCTTCACATTTTCAAGGATTTATCCTTCATTCCAGTTTTCAAAGAAAGAATTCTGGTGTTAGTTTTCCAATAACTAGTTTTCTGCACCGATGTCAGGTTAAATAGGTATTTGTTATGTTTACCATTGAATATCTGTTGAACTATTGTGCTCCTTTTTTAAATAAACTTGAACAAAATAAATTAGATGTCTTTGATGTTTTTGTTAAATGCGTTAATGTATTCCCAATAAAATATGTCGCTCGCGAAAGTGAGAATCATTTTTAATGAATTTATAAATAGTTGAAATGAACTATTTGCTACTAACTGTATTAATAATAATTTTAGCTTAAACTGCAAGAAACCGAGCACCATTTACAAATTTAGTTGTAACATCAATGGATGCCAAGAGCTCATGGGTTGGTGTCTGTCTCTATCCTGCCTACAGCACTACCTCCATCTGGCAGATCCAGATCAAGACGCTTAACTGCTGCAGAGTGACTGTCACAATAATTAAGGAATATAAGCCACTTTGAATAAAAGCATCTTAAAAATGTTGTAACTGCATTTATATTCACCTACTAGAAGAGGCCATAGGAGGCGAAACAAACATTTCAATGTTAATCTAAATTCTATGTGTGACTAAAATGAAATGAATAAATAAGTGTCTGAATTAGTACTTTGCAAATATGGTGGGTAGAGCACAATGGCATGAAAGATCCCCAGCACCATTACAACGTTTACATTCCACTCTTGCATGTTGATCCCTGTCGCTGAATGGAGGCAGTCCTCCGGCAGCAGGAATGCAGATGCAGACAATAGGGCTTATTCCTGTTCCCTGAGGGTGACAATGGTTGACTCTTACCTTTACACCAAGCGGAGTCACAGGGTTTCCACACACTTCTGAAAGGAAGTCAATAGTAGTATACGAATAGTAGCACACGGAGAGCTAAAGTTTCTTTGGAGACTTTCCAATCCAAAGCGAGTAAATGGCTCTAAGGAAAAAATCTAAGTAATTGACTGGGTAATCCAGTGTGTAGAAGCTGGAGGTCAGGGTCCATATGGTGACTGAGGACATAGAAAGTAATTAAGCAAAAAAACATATAAAATAATACAAAATCATAGAGGCAATAATTCAAATATTTCAGGCATATACACAAAAACAGACATTGTAGTGACCATATGTAAAAACACATTGACTGAAAAGTTAACATACAATGTTTAAGTTTAAATGTTAAAGTAAGAAAAAGAAACATTGTTAATTTAAATTGTTAACCTAATAGTTTAAACTAATAGAGCAACTACATCTAAGACAAAACCTAAAGCAAAAATTACCGTACCTGATATGTTTAGCTGCTGCCTAGAATTTTTATATTTCAGTCATTTATTTTGGTTCTAGCAAAAGCTATCATCTCTGAATACATGTTTGCCAGTAGTATAGCTGCCATCGTTTGTATTTCACATCCAGTGTTTCTATCACCAAATTTTCCAGACAGTTCCTTTATCCAAGTCTTTTTAAAAGTCTCTTCATAATCATTGAGTATTTAAGAAATAATTTTGTTGCCATCTTTATTATTATTATTATTATTATTATTATTATTATTATTATTATTATTATTATTATTATGAGATACATGTATTATATGATTATTTGGACTATGCCATAATTTAGGTAACTCATTCAGTTGATTTTACACGTTGTCATTTTTCAACATTAATGTAATTCCAGGCCAAGACAAATGAGGGCAGTGTAAGACAACCTAATAGGGCCTTAGTTTAAAAACGAATCGAATAAATAAAAACTAAATGTTTATCGATTATGTTATGATTTGTTTTCATTCTGATTTATTCACATTTTTAGATCGTTTCATCATTGTAATAGAAATGCATATTGATGTTTTTTGCATACATTTGCATCCTGTGTAATAAAAAACGTGCACTTAGTTTTTATCTTGGTCTTCAAGCACAGGTTTCATTTGCAAGTGAATTGTAGTTCAACGCTTTGCTTTCAAAATATTTTATTAGGTTTTTCTTTTTGGACACATACAGTATTAAGAGCCTAATATTTGGTATAAGGCAATTACACTTGGCAGGGCCGTGTTGTGGTCCTTAAAATTCACAGCAATTTTATTTAACAAGAATTAATTGGCCAAGCAACTAAAATAGCTTCATATTAAACATGAGATTAAATGTAGTGCGAACAAGAAATGAAAATGGCCTGTTGAAAAGGTAGAAACATGAAAATAAACGACCATTTTCTTCTCTGGTCGCATGTACTTCTTTGGAACGTTTTTTTGTGTTTGTTTTTTTAAACGTTTCTTTTTAATTCAGTGGTTCATCTGTTAAAGGGAGTGGAAATATAAAATGGATTTATTCGTTTGCAGCTCTCATTCAACTCATTTTTCTTTCCCCTTTATTGTCATGCCCTTGATGAATTCCAGTTTCAGTCAAAATAACATTGTATTCTATCTTCGGAACAGATGCCTGTTGTATTGCTTATTGAATCTGATTAAACAGAAAAAGGGGGTTTTAGCACATATGATTGCAAAACTTACTTTGGTAAAAACCTGGACTGAAACGAGTGCAGAGCCACTTGGTGGCCAAAGCCAAGAGTCCCCACTGACCAGGAGCAACACTTTCACTGATAAACTGGTCCTCAGATCTCATTTCATTAACGTGCTGCTGTTTCTGCTGCGCTGGCCAGAGCGAGATTAGACAGACGACACTCAATCCTATTAAAGAAGTCTCTGTAAGCTGCAGCGATCAGGGAGGGACACACACACACGCACACACACGCACACAAACACACAAAGTGCCCCTCTGTGTAGCACCTCCTCTCAGCGTCATCCGTCCTCTTCTCTTTTTGTCTGTCTATCCCCCTGCCATTCTCCTCCTTCATTCAGATCTTGAGCTTATCCACTTGTCTGTTGGCTTTCCGGAAAATCGTCTTGATCTCGTCCGTCACCATCTCCTGCCAGTTGTCTCTGAAAAGGACCGGTGAGGGAGTGTTTAAAACAGTTAAAACATTTAAAATTAGCCATTACAATGTCCCATTAATGGTAAATTATATCGAACCTGTTCCATAAATGTCACACCAACATGCAGCACACAGATGAATTATAGGAACCACGTGTTGCTATATATATATATATATATATATATATATATATATATATATATATATATATATATATATATATATATATACATATATATATATAAATCACGCTTAAAAGAAATAACACAACACAGGAAAAAAAACCCAGCTACACCCATGTTCCAACTTGAGCCAGATAAAAAGGGTATAGGTATATTTGCCAGAAAAATTGTCCTTACGTAGCAAACTGTGAAACTTTACACATTTTAAAGGTACAAAATCATTGCTGACAGCAAAGTGTACAAACTGTTTATATACTTATAACAAGCTTCAGGCACAGCAAATAATGCAGCAAATCAGTGGTGACAAAATCTTGACTTATATAAAGAACTGAATTTACCGGTCTATGTAGTCAGGGAAACATTTCAACTGACACTTGATTTGTTACTGCAGTGTTTTATGAAGAATTAACTTTCTGTATGTTAGTTGTGTACCTTTCCAAGGGGTGCATAATTGTACCAGGACATACATGTACACTTTATTTCTTAAGTGGGAAGGAAATTTGCAGACATTCATAGAAGATAGAGATCAAAACGGAAGCATAAAATGTACCAATGATCCAGCAGTATAGTTCTTTGCATCCTGATAGGATACAGTTGGAGTGACAAAGCATTTGTATATTTTAAGGTCTATTCCTGTACCTTGCTTTCTCAGAGAGTAAATTAGTCCTTAGAAGCAATATTTTTAACCTTTTTGTGTTAGTTTTGCTACCTTTGGTACCTTGGTCAGGTAGACCCCTGCCAAATCAGCAAAAGACAATCCACTATCCAGCTGATGATTCATTTGGGTCTATGCAGTTTTTTCAGAAGGACAAATAATAAAACACAAACGATACAAACAACCAAACACTGCTGTTCTAACCTAAATTCATGCAAGCAACATCACGTCACAAAATCCAAAACAGTCTTCATTTCTAACACACCACAGTACAAATGCTGCATGCAAGGTACTACCTCCTTGCTTTTGACTCAGGAAGTCATGCCTTTTTCTCGCTTTCATTCGCTTTTGAGCTGCAATCTCTTTCAGGACTCAAACCATGGTTGTCCCTTGCACAAATTATACAATAGTTCCCCCAGCATTTGGAATAACATTCAGAGAAAAGCTAACCGGAAGATTCTGAATAATGTAAAAATGTAAAAAATTGAGTCAAAAATCATGTCCTGCAGGGCCACAGATCTTAAGAAATGTGCATTTCCTGTTTTAATACAGTCTTGTTAATTAGCTTTACAGTTGAAGAGGGTGTGTTAAAGTTGGTTGAATGCTAATTTGCAGGTTGTGGCCCTCCTGGAATCTCAGACCCCACATTCATTTTAAATATAACGAAACATTTGGGCTGCTTCTCTGTTAAAATCACATCAGTATTCTTCAACCATATACAAGGCACAGTCTTACCCCGGTTTGATCTCTGGAGGCTTTGGCAAAGGCTTTATGAAAGATGTCTTCCAACAAGCCAGTAGGTTTCTTCAATGCCTTTACCCTAAAATATACATCAAAGATAGCAGGACAAAGTGAACATAAGAAATATCAATCACTAAAACTCACTAAAGATTTTTCTTCTTCTTTGAGGTCGAATGCCAACTTTGTAGCCGGAACAAACGCAGCATTAGATCCAATAATGATTTCTGATGGCCTTAAGTTCAAAAACCATCTCAAATCCATAAGAGAGAAAGCTCCAACAGGCTTTGATCATGTTTTGGAATTTACCCTAGAACCATCATAAAACTCTGCATATACACCCAAAGTAAAATTCAGCATAACATTCTTTATATATAATATATATTCTCTCATAGCTAAAAGTTAAAACAGATTTAGAATACAGTATCGGTTCCTTGTAATAGCATTTAAACGGATGCATTTTTTTTTTTACCTTCAACTCTGTTTTCCCACGAACATCTATTTTGTAGCCTTCATTCAAAGAGCGAAGAATGTTCACCGTACTTATGTTTACGAATTCTATAAGCTGGAAGAAAATTGATCAGATATTTGAGTGCATGTCAGAAAATCTTATTCTTAGTATGATCTTGAATGCAAAAACTTAATGCAATATAAACACGACAATATAAACTCACGCAGTCCCGTAGATTCCATACGAGAGGCGGTGTTGACAGTATCACCAAAAAGGCAGTATCTTAGCATAGTTAGACCCACAACACCAGCAACACATGACCCTATTCAGAAGCAGTGGGTGTGAAGTTAGAAGTATGTGTAAAAATGGAAAAAGTACTGATAGCCATGATCAATAAAATGTTGTGCAAGAACAAAAAAATCCATTCTTTCCCAAGACCAAACCTTAAGTAAGAAAAACATCATGAGATTCCAGTCCAAGAAAGCTCACCCTGAATGAATGCTAACTGTGATCCTGACTGGAACCTCTGGCATGTGGCGCATTTTAAAGGTTCCTACAGAGCTGAGGATGTTCAGGGACATGTTGGCAATCTCAGCCGCGTGCTTATTTCCATTCCGCTTAGGCAGCCCTGAGGCTACCATGTAGGCATCTCCAATGGTCTCCACCTACCATTGTGGGAAAAAAACGCTGATGTTAAAGATGCTGATTAGACTAACAGCGACTGAAATCTCACTAGATAGATATGTTTTCATTCACTTTTAGCCACATTGACATCTGTATTCAGAATGTTGATGGGTATTGGGGAGTAGCTACAAATAGCTAACTGCAAAGTTACTCTTAGAATGCTGTAGCCGTAAAAGTAACATAGTACTTTTGTTTATTAAAAATATTGGTGTAGCATTGCAAAACCAGATTTGTCTGATTGGTGTTGAATTTGCAGAACTGATAACTGATAGGATACTGTGCCCCATGCTCATTGCATCACAGCTTGGCACCTGCGAGAAGTCCACCTTGGCGAAGAAGGAAGCACAAATCTCTGGCTGGAGAAACATTTTGAAGTAGTAAGTAACTCTTTATCTGTTGCTTTAAGTATAGCTAACTACTACCTTAAAAAGTACTTTAACCATAAATAGCTTGTAACTTGTTCTACTAACAAAAGCGTAACAATCCAGGAGTTGACCCGTTCATTGAAATGTCACTGGTTCAAGTCCTAGCCTGGCAAAAGTTCTACTGAAGTACTCATGATCAAGGTACCATCCAAGCATTGCTCCCCAGGCGCTGCCAAAAGCTGCCCACTTCTCCTTCACAGATGGGTCAAATGCAGAAATGACATTTCATTGTGTTTCACTGTGTGCTGTGCTGTGGTGTGCTCACAATAACATATAATCACTCACTGACTTAAAAGAAGCTTCCCCATCAATGCGCATAGATTAGGTAATAGACTAGATTTATTCAAACTGGTGGATAGCTTGCCCTTGTAAAGGCCGTGGTTGCTCAGCACTGCATCAAACACTGTGTAGAGGTCATTGAGCAGATCCACCACCTCAATTGGGTCGCTGAGGGAGGAGATTGTGGTGAAGCCCACTATATCGCTGAAGTAGATAGTGACCTGGTCAAAGTACTCTGGCTCCACAGAGGCACCAGTTTTCAAAGCTTCAGCTACCGATCTGTAAAATAAAGCCATCTTGAATGAGCAAGAATTATCTATATATATTTTAAAGTCTCAGGATTTCAGACAGTTCTCATCACAGCACAATTTCAGGAAACTAGATTTCTGATATGTGCACACATTAGGGCCTTAAAAACCATGGTGAAACCTTTGCAGGAACCAGGAACTTTATTGACTTATACAATACAGGAACTTGGCCAGGTTTTAGTTCCTGATAAGTAGTTCCTAAACAGTTTTTGGGGCAGATAGTAGCCTAATAAAATTCCAAACCAAAGGTATAACTGAGGTATGTCCCAGAGGGCTACAGCAGAAGTCACATTCCACTACGATGTACTATGGTGCTACGTTAACAATGTTAAGTGTTAACATTGGCCTACTTACTTCTATTCTATCAATTACTATCAATTCTCTTGGCTAAAATTATCAGAAGCAGCTTACGGAGGCAGCATTTCAGTCAGGAGTTTCTCTGTCCTCTGTTTTTCCACTTCCAGTTCCTTCCTCCCCTCTCTAATCAGGTCCTCAAGGTTAGAGGAATACTGCTCCAGCATGCGTAGCATCGAGTCTATGATGTTTGTCTTCTTACCTTTATTTATGAGCTTGAACTAGGCCAAAGAAGAAAAGAGAAACACATCAGAAAACTTGACTGTGAATTCAAATTTATGCTCCATTTTCTACATCTTCCAAGATTTTGCAGTGATAAGATTTCAGCACCTCGTGGCATATTTTATTGAGGAAAACTAACCACACTACCAAAGACCAGGATGCCTTGGAGACTGTCTACATCATCACTACATCATAAAGTACTTTGATTGCTAGCTTACTATAGTTAGAGGTTGATAAAGGAACTAGGTCTTGTGTGCTTAAGAGCTTTTCAATGACTGTGGGCTCCTGCAGTCTTTTAAACCCATGACCCTAGACCATAGGTACTGAAACTTATTCTGCAGGGTCTCTTTGGGTAAGAGTACTCTGAGACCTCAAAATGTCTTTTAAACTACTTTCTCTGACAATACAAAAAGTCAGTACTTGAACAAACTCTTCACACTCTGCCTGAAGGAATATTCTTAAATAACAAAGTGTGTATATATCAACAAACCTGATCAAATATCTCATCAAACGGTGGTCTTTGTCAGGTTGTTCACCCAGCACTGCTTCATCAGCTGAATGCACTCTAGTGGGGCTTGGTCTGGTGCCACTGTGGGTCTGCACATGGGAGGGGGCTTCTTTACCTTCCTTATTATTTCTGTAGACAGGATAATGATTCAAGATTCAAAATTCTTTATATTTGTCATGCAAATTATACAGTACAACATGCAGTGAAATGTATCCTGATCCCCTCTTTTAACTGTGTTTAAGCATTCTTTAATCAAAAGAAGCAGTGCAGTGCATCCAAATTTATAAAAGACCGGCCAGTGTATAAGAACCATAAATGTATCTTCACTGTTTAACTATAACATTTTGACTAATAATAAATAGATCTGCAGCTACGCAGCTCTATTAACAACAAACTGTGATGCACTCAATGTTCTGATTTATTTTTTTTATTGGAACCAGAATTAACATTTTCATAAACGTGAGCTATGGTAGCTCTGTGGTTAGATCAAACAACAAGAATCTATCTTTTCTCCCAGTGTGCATCATTGTTTTCCCACAATGAGACACCCATTAACCTGTTTCTGGTTCAGCAGGTTTCCTTCCTTGAACCACTTTTGTTAGTTTCCTTGGACCACGGTAAGAACAGGAACATCCTACAAGAGCTACAAGAGTTTTGGAGATGTTCTGATCTCCGTTTGGTCCTCTGTCAAAGTCGCTCAACTCCTTTTGCTTGCCCAGTTAAATGCTTCAAATGAACTCCAGAAACAAAATGTTCACTTGCTGCCTAATATATCACACTCACTACCAGATAGCATTGTAACCAGGAAAAAATGTAATTCACACCACCACCGGTCATACTGTTATGGCTGACCATTGTATAATGACGGTTCATTTAAAAGATAAAACCTAGTCAATAGATTTGAATCTTTTAATATCACTGTAATTAACCATATGGCTCACTGGAGTGTTTCCTGACCACAGTTTGACCTGGTATAATATGGAACCCATTACAGATATGGTGGCATGCGCTATAATTTGTGGTCAAAATTAACATCAAAAGTACATTGAAGGTTAATACAAACCATATTTTAAGTAAAATCAGCACGGAAAATGTTACCACCAGAATAGGTCTAATATGGCTTACTTACTCTAATTCTATCAATTTACTATGCTACCTTGTACCATATATTGTTGAGGAAAACTAGTCTTTTAAACCCATGACCCTAGACCATAGGTGTATTGTGACCACTAGAGTAGGTCCAATAAAGAAGTCAGGTCCCATAATGCCATGTGGGTGCTCAACTTTGAGGCTATTTTTAGGGGGCTTCTAGAGGGAGTGTTTTGTGGTCTTTACATGTTTTTTACCGGCAGCTCACCACAATATTTACAATGTTCAAGCTGCTTTAGTATTCTCAAGTAACTATTCAATTATGAAAAGTAAGATAAAAAGGCATTCAAGGTTCTAAGCCAATGCATGCTTATTAAAACTGAAGTTTATACACAGCTCTTATGGTGTTCAGAAGGGAAAATTTGGGACTTTCTTTTAAGATATTTGGGTCAAAACATTTTTGTATAGAATTTCAAGTAAGTGTGTATAGTCAGTTTTTCAATATGTTGTAAAGAAATCAAATTAATTTACTAAGAAGACTTGAAAAACAATCAGGTGATTATTTAAATTTGATTTAATATTAAAAAGTCGTTTTGTTCCATATTCATTGTGTTTCATTTTCCAGTACAATCTTTTTGAGATCTTACCTTCAGGAGAAAGTCCAAGCATGCAGTATGGAGGTCCACGGACAACCACCTCTTGGAGTATGATTGCAAAGCTATACACATCACCTTTATATGTGCCTCTCCTGGAGTTCTCGAGGTCTCTGAGAAGTTCAGGGGCTGTCCAAAAAAGATCTGAGGAACAAGCGCACATGTAAATCAAAGTGTGATTGTTAAGATCATCAACTGAGTTCATAAACAATTTACATCATCTAGATACCCTCTGGTGGAAGCTCCTGCTTAAGAGCTTTCTGAGATTCAAGAAGCTCATTGAAACCATAATCTGTGATTTTGAGGACAAATCTTCCATCAACCACGCAGTTGAGACTTAAGTCTTCCATGTGGAAATTCTCTGTGGTGAAGGTATTTCATGCCCTTTAGGTGAAAAGAAGGAAAAAAATAACATTGTATCACTAAGAATCATAAAGTATTTAAGTCAGAATGAAATAAAATACCGTCTGAAAAATTGAAAATGCATTTTATGTCAAATCTATTTTTGTTCATGTCTGGATTTGCATCATCAAATCAAAACCTGGAAATTTCACTGGGATGTTTTTGCCTCCTAGTAAAGCATAAACACCTTAATGAGGTCCAAAATCAAAGAAGATTTGAACATCCAGTCGAGTTTAACATCTTCATTGCGCAGCAGGTCCTGTAAACTCCCTCTGGAGCAGTGCTCAGTAACCACAGCAAACATGTCACAGTCGCAGAAGAATCCAAGAAACGGGTTAACATTCTCATTCCTAAGATCCTTCATCTAGGGATGAAAGATGAAGAAAGCCAAGAATTCCAAAACTTCGCTTGCCAAGCATTATATGGACCATTAAACAGACTGAAACCATTAACTCTTTCAAGACCTTTGTAAATATTTTGGTGGTACTCAGCTTAATCTCTTTGAATTGGCCTTCTTTAAACTTCTTTAGCCACACCCAGTCACCCTGTGAAAAGAAGACACATGTTAAAAATTAATAATAATGGCCAAAATTAAAATGTAACATTAGTGTTAATATAACATTCACAGTTATTTGTATATCCAAATATTACACTGAATTTTATTATCTTAATAACTTGATCATATTGCAAAAATTGCCCTTGGGGTCACTACTCTTACAAATGCTCAATTGCCAGTACAATGCACTATAAGTACACAATAGAATGTGTCGAAGCAGTTTATGAGCATTCAAACAGTTCAAAGTACACTTTACTAACGTAGACAGAATTAGTACAGACTACAAATAATCGAAGGCAGGAACAACCTCAGGGGAAGCACGGGTGTAGGCGGGAAATTAAATCTTCCTTTAGCGTTTAATACCCAAGATGAAATGCTGGTTCATAATGTTCCATATCCTACCTCATAGACGGCCACATTGGAGTTCTCATGCGTTGCCGTTGCTAGACTGTTGACCGAATGGGATCAGTCGCCTGATTTTTGTGCTCTTCTCATCAAATATACTTTTAGAATCACTGAGATCCTCCAAAGTGATTTTCTACTCAACACATTGAAAAGTTAGAGGTTAAAATTAAAGCTGGCTTAAAAACATTAATTGAAATGGGTAGCAGGTAGAGATTTAATGGAAGATATACCCGTCTGCTTAACTGCGGATTGATAAAAGTAAGATCTTCTAGAGTAAGGAGGATTCTATTGGGTCCTTTTACAAGTTGATCTGCTGGATTCGGCCTCTCCTGTCCAAAAAGAAGGTAACTATGTATAAAAAATTAAAGTGGATGTAAACTTACATATCTGTAAGCATCACTATGAAGTCATTACCTTATAAAGAGAGTTATCCCAATGGCACCAACAGTGAAAACGGAGATGACCGCAAACACTATGATGACATAGATTATTTCCACACCTGTAATGTACAATTAAGGTTATTGTGTTTTTTTTCCTCTTAAGAAAGATCTACCCGATTTGTGATGTGTTTTTAAATGGTTCACAAGTTCATTCCTTTAAAAATGACTTTTTACATTACTTTTTGCAGCATACTATTTTAGGATTGTATGCATTTCAATACAGTTTGTGTAAGAGTGCTCTTCAGCGTTCATAGATTCTGTTTCTACCTAAGACCAAATCTCAAGTCAAGATCTTTATGAAGGTGGCTTTTAACAACAAATTTCTTTAAAAATGGCCATGTTTCCCTGATATGGTATTCTTTTGAACTCTTTTTTGGGTTTCCTTTACAAATTTAACTTACTTCACATATAGCTCTGGAAAAAAATAGGAGACCACATCACTTTTTCTGGTCATGATTCTATATTGGACAGAGTAAATGTTTTGCCCTTAAGGGAGCCACTGTAGCAGCCTGTAGTACAGAAGAGTCCAGACAGACCTCAGCAAATGAGGATACTATGGAGTTGTGGACTATGTTCTTTAATGACATATTTGTAAAATAATATGTATAGTTTGCCACTTCCAGGTTAGATTAAGATCACTTACTCCATAAGATAATAAGAAAATAGATAAGGTAATTTACCTTCAAAAATGTTTGAATTTTATAAAGATATAAAGAAACATTGATTTGTATATTTTACATAGACACATAGCCACAAATTGTAAAACCAATGAATCAGAATTAAAGTGATGTGGGTTTTCTCAAAATGTCAAAGTGAGAACTGGTGTGCTATAAATGTTTAGTGGTTAAAAATCTGCTGACCACTAATAAACACGCTAGTTCACTAACAAACAGATTAGTCTCGTGTAAATCTATAGGATTTGTTGTGTTATGAGCAATGCACGTAAGGTGCATATACACTGAGCAGTCTGAACTTAGGCTTATTCAGAGCAATACTTTACTATAATATCATAATGGACTATATATATAAAAGTCAACACAATTTATCTTTGTACCTCCAGTGCAGATGGTGTTGGGACTAAACCAGCAGCTGGAGTCTGCAGATGGTGGGGAACCTCCAGGGAAGCTAATGGACATTCCAGCAAACTGCACCATTTCTGAGGCCATGTCCACCAGGTAGCAGAGGTACAGGTGAGTCCCCCAGCCATCGGTGTCTAAAATCATACAGGTCCGCCCATTTCCTTGACTGTCTATCTGGATGTTCTGGTTGAAGCCAGCAAATGTGATGTTCCGGGTGAAAAAGGCCAGATTGGTTCCTGAGAGCCATTTCCCAGCTCTCTGGCATTGGTGCATTGCTTTGGCAATGAGGTAAAGAGCATTGTAGATTGTACCAAAAAGAGGCGAAACCTGAAATGCCTCAGGTAGGTATGTAATTATGTGAGAAACTGAAGATATATTAGTGTAATAAATCATTTGAAGAGAAGAAAAAATATTATTTTTAAATCAAAAATCTCAAAATCACAAACCACCGCCAATCCCTTCACTTCTTTACTGGTATGAAGCCATAATTATTTGAAGTTAAATATATATGTGCATGTGTATATATATATATATATATATATATATATATATATAATATATATATATATATATATATATAAAACCCTTTACCTGCTGTGGTTCAAATGATACAGCTAACTCCTCCTGTCGTTTGGCCATGTTAAAAGCCTGATTGAATGACATCTGCTCTGATGCAACAGTGATGGTTAACACAGCGTCATAAGCTTTGCGTAGTTTGGTGTCATTCAGGATTGAAAAGTAGGGAGTGTCAGCATAAGGAAGACTGTACAGGAGGGTGTCATATGGTATGAAAACATAACGTCCTCTCGTCAGTCCCATGTCGTAGGCCTTCAGTAGAAAGTTCATCTGCTGTTCTCCACCAATCAGTGCTGAATGCATGCACATGATAATGACTGCAAGACAAAAGTATGTTACAGAAGACATGCTTTATCACTCAACTAGATCAGTGTAAGGCAAAACAATAACACAACAGTTGTTGCTATTAGGCTAATACTTCCATTTTTAATAAATGTCTCTTACTTGAAATATATATTTTTTAATCATTTACCACAAGTTTTGATATTTAGACAATCTTACTGACAGTTTTACTGTACTGTAGTTCATGGTTTCTGACTTTATATTATGTTTCATACTGGCTTCTGACCTGACCCAAATTAAAAATATTTGCATTTGCTCATTCATAATGACTGCTATACTTTTCTATGCAAATACATCATGTTCATTTTACTTTGAGAGTAAGTGTAACCATCTATAGGGATTTTTTACCTTTTATTTGTCCTGCACTTTCAATGTTCCTTAGTGTTTTCTCAATCTCTGTGTCGTTATTCCCAAAGGAAGCAACGATGCCTACTGGAAGCCCCTTACTCCCAAGAGAGTTGGCCAGTTTTCCTGCTGTTTCAATCCATATGTCCTCATTGGAAGATACAATGCCAATGTAGGCCCAGCTAAAATGCCTCAAGATGGTAAAGAGAACGTGAGAGGGTGATGGTAAAGTCCGAACAAAAGTCGGATAGCTTTGTACTCGATCCAACTCATAGTTAGGACAAGCCCAAGAAAAAATTCCTTTGTCCCAGTTCTTGCCCATTAAAGAGGCCGCATTGCAGTATCCTGGGTTTGTCGGGCCTACAAATGTGTCTGCTGTTTTTTCATTATATACAAAACTAATCAGTGCTTTTGATGTTTCACATGGCTCTTGAAGGACAACAATGTCCATTTTACATCCCAAGTCCAAACTGAAGTCCTCATTTATTCTCCCCACAGCCAATTTTGATGCAACTGCAGGTAATGCTTTGGAGTAGACAGGGTCACAATGCCAAGGACCAACGACCCCAACTGTAAAAGTCAGGCATTGAACACAACAGGGAAAAGTCAAAACTCCAAGAATTATCCATAATATAAAGCTGGAAAAGGTCCATTTGAAGGGGTGGTGTATAATTCTGAGGTTGGCCCAACAGACATATGCGGATAACTCCCATAAAGTGCCTCCAAAAGGGAAAGGGAAATGTCGCATTGTCTTCTTTTATTATCCGTTATGATAAGGATTTTACATGGTAGTCTTGGACACAAGATAGAAACAAACCTGTGAACATAATCAAGACTTTTATGCTGTTTGTATTGTATTTATATTTATTCAGACAAGGAAATTTAGATATTAGATATCATTATATTTTATTTCACATAAATGCACATATTTCTCTAAGAAGCACACTTATTGTCGTTTGATGTTGAGAACAATTACAGTATCCCAGATCTGTTCTGTCTAAATAGATAGATAAATAAGTAAATAAATAAATAAACAGCAATCATGATAAGTAGTACTTACCATCATTGTGTTCCTGGGTGCAAGTCCAAAACTCCAAAACTCCCGTCTCCACTGACCTTTTCTCGACAGGTCTCTGTTTATTATCTGTGCTGACATCCGTAGCGAAATAACGGCACCATTTCTCAACTTTTTCCTCCTTTTCTTGCCCGTGTTTTGCGAAGGTAAACAGGTGGGTGTGAGAGACGCTCCTGGCCTCTTAGCGCAGTGGCGCGACTCTGTGGAGGAGCAGCTTCAGCACCCTGGAGAGCTCCTTATTATCTCCGTTTCGCACATGGCGTTTCACATCTAGCCACTTCACACCTCTAAACTAGCAACATTTTCACATGTTTCCACCCACACTTACGTTTATTTTTATCCCCTTATCAAAAACGAATACTGAAAGTTACCTTAATCCTATTTTTGCTTCCTTTATCCGCCACCAGTTGGATCTATTTTTGTGGTCGCATTGTACCACGTTTACTTTTTGAGAAAACAACTGAAAGTGATTTTTACAAACAATAATCACAGTTCCAAATCTTTCATGTTCATTCAATCAAATCCTTTTCAAAGTGACCCCACACTGCAACGTAACCATGAGCCTTTGGCCTAATCCGTAAGAGGATTGTGCACAGAGCCTTCATTTACGACGCGTACATTCCTTACTAATTGACAACGCAATTCATTATTTAAATTAAGTTACACTAAAATTGATATTTTTTAAAATATCATGTGAAACTCTGAAAGCTGTATTTGTGACTGAAAATGTGATAGAAGACAACATTTTTCCTTACTAAGGTTAGCTAACTATTATGGGCTTATTCAGCTTCCCCAATGAGATTGTGTGACTATACACTGTCTTTCCTTTAAATTATTATTAATCACGCGTATTATACCTATAATTATATTAGCATAGATTCTGGGGTCATTAAGTAGAGATATTATTAAACGTAAAGTTACCTAAATGCTCCTTTGTTTGGGTATATGTATATGATATATTCCGTAATTAGAGTAGAACCGCCGACAAGGTTTTTATGCTTTGGGATTTTGTGACAGCAACCAAAATTAAACTAAATCTTTCTGAAACACAAATGTCTCTTCTATATCTTATAGAATATACCCTGTTTTCCACTGTTTTATAAGTTATGGAAATTCCGTCCACCTCTCCTGCTCCGTGGCGTCAGAATGAGCACACGAGTGGATGTAATTGGGTTTCTGCTTTGCGTCGCCCTGATAGCCCCAACAGTTCAATTGAATTAGTGCAAACGTGTGCTGGGAATAATTAAAGTTAACAAGGGGAGCTCTCTGACACAATCCCTGGAGTGGTGGAACATGTGCCTGCGTCAGTTAAACGCTGTGTTTTGAGTTAGACAGACGATGAGCTCATTCAAACAGAAAAGACAACGGATGCAATCTTATTTTTCTTGGTATTTTTGGTATACATTGTTGCCTATTTTTTGTAAATTGTATAGTTATTTCTGCTGTTAGTGTTAGTTTTTGGAACATTGGGCATGAAATATTTCACTGCATGACATTTTTGTGACAATTAAACTTCATGTAAACTTCAAACTTTATGTAAAGTGTAATTGGATTTTCACCTTTCCAAAGAAGCACACACAGACATCCACACATTAGAGGGAGTCAGAAAGGTCAGAAAGCAGGGTCAAATGCTTATTTGGCACCCATGGAGCAGGTGGAGGAGCTTGGTCAAGGAAACAGGAGTGTAAGCAACTTATCCGCTCCTACACCCTGGATTTAAAGCTCCACTCTTTTTGTTACTAACATGCATCACCTGCATAGAGCGTCAAACCTCTGAGCCACCATTGATAATAGGGTTTAAGTCTGTATAAAATTGTCAAATGTAGATGCTGACAGGCAGACTCTTGTGTTACGTTCTTGCAGGTGACTGTGTGAGGGGGACGACATGGGAAGGAAGGCAGGTCTTCTTTTATGATGACCCATATCCAGTAAGCCTCTGAGCCTCTTAAATGTTACACCTTGACAGCTCTGTCCTGCAACCAGATATAGAGATGGAGAATTGCACATTCAGCATCCAAAGCAAATCACATGAGCATAACGCAATGCATCCGAAAATTTATGCTCAATTTGTGATGGAAAACTTTACTATTTAATTATTTGACCATATTAAACCGTTTAGTTGATTATTAATGGCCAATAAAGTCTGGCTAAACATTTCATATTATAATAAATACGCTGCTCAGTTTCAATATTTCTCACATTTTTCATAGTGCATGTTTCACAGTTCCTCTGAAGTAGCGAAATTTCTCTACTGCCATCTTGTGGACTCAAATATTTACATACACATTAAATTCTGCATTTTTAAGTCTGTTTTCCGGTTACTACGTGCAATGGATCAGCTGTAAGCAATGATTTTTCTCAAGGATTGAGGGTGAAAATGATGAAAATCTTGATTTTGAAGGCCAGCATTTAAAAAAATTCTTTAAAAGCCTAGAAAATAGATGTTGATTGATGTTCAAATGAGATGCCTGTAAAGAGACATGTCTCTCACGGAGTTTGCAGAAAATCTCATATCATTTCAATAAGTAAGAACTTCACATGCTCAGATCTCAATTGCTTCCATAACCTCAAAGGTAAACAATCCGAATTACAACATACTTCTGATTGTAACTAGAATTAGATATGTATTTTAATTGCAACTGTAAGTAACAAAGAATCCATATACAGTACTATTTTCATTATTTGATATATTTCTTATCCAGTAACTCCAATATTTAAAAACTGAATTGTATAAAAAGTGTTATGCAGTTAGAATGTATTTCATATACAAATTCTTCAAGCATTTATTTATCTTAATACACACAGCCGTAATGTGCTCACATTGATGAACCGTGAAGGACATTCACAATAATTTATGAATCCCAGAGGCATGCAGGCAAACCATTTTTATTTTTTCCCTGCCTCATAGATGTTGTTATGTAGTGCTGAAAAGTCAACAGATATATTAAGTTTCATAAATGCAAAATTTTACATCAGTGCACAAACAACAGACTCTTTACATATATATGAAATTGGGTGTGTTTTTTCTAAAAACAACTAGAGAGCTGTGTTTCCTAATATGTACAGAGATTGTTTGGGAGAGCACTGTTCAACTGAAAACAGCCATAACTGTTGGCTAAACCTGCAAACGAGGCTCAGTAGAATAGAAAATCAGACCCAGTAAACTCAAACTGTGCTTCAGTCCTTTCAGTCTGGGCTTCATAAAGATTTAGACAGCTATTATGTGTTTATTAATTGTATGTTTCACAGTTTTCTGATTTATGGGTAGAAGCGGCCTAAAAGGTTTTGCTTTTTCAGGAAATAAAATCACAAAGTAAGACGTCAATTGAAATAAAATATGTACAATAAAGTAAGTGTTTTTAATATCTTCATGGATTCACTTAATTAAAAATCGATGAAGATTAACAAACATTTGAACTCCTGCATAAAGTGGTTAGGTTGCAACTGATTTGGTGTACATTATCTTTTCTCTGATTAATTGTGTGTACAAGTACAAAAGATCAACTAGAGAGCTGTGATAAAATAAATGCAGGTAAGCAGAAAATGGCATGGGAAAAATTCACAGAAAATAATAATATTTTAGTAGTACTGTGAAAAGTAATAGTGGAAAATTTCTGGAAAGCTGAGGCAGCTGGAAAGAAACTGGTAAGAAACTGGAAAGGTCACTAGAAGGGTGAAAGTGCCCACTGCCTCTTATAACACACCTCAAATGTGCTTATTATCTCCTCAACAAATGAGCTTACTAGACAAATTAAAAGAGCAACACATGGGGCTGTCATTGTTGAATATTTTGTAGACAAAAGGATGTAAATGTCATGTCTCATCAGCAAACAGGCGGATGATGTTCTTCAGAGGATGATCTGGGGTTATTCAGCATCAGTCATTGTGTCACTCCACAAGCACATAACATATAAGCCGTGAGCAGTATGTTGCCAACTGACCACATGGGGGCAGTGTGTTCTTGTTCTTACCAACTTCGGCACAAACTCTTAAAGGAGACCCTCAACCAAGTGAATTATCATTTAAGGTTGGATTGTCCCAGCCGCATTTCTGGAAAAGGATTTTATACCGCTCATATGCATAGAACAACAGATTAATTTTTACATGTGTTTACTTATTTGTCATGGGTTTGTATGTGCATAATGTGTGTTTGCATTTGTGTTCTTGTGTCAGGGGATTTGGAGGGGTGGATGAATACCCAGAAGCGTACTTGTACTTTTTCAATCTGCTGGCATGGGGAGAAATCCGTTGTGAGTGAACACAGACCCAGTAAACACCCGTGTTGTCCCTTATTTCAAATTTAGCTCCCACAAATATTTGCCTAGAGATCAATTGTTCATTCATTAATTTTCTGCCTCACTGTGTCTGTTTGATGGGGAGAACATATGAGCCTAATACAATGTATGAAATGGAGAAACACTTCTCTTTCAATATTTGCACACAGTTTTTTAACAAGATTATGTCACTCCATTTGGGCAGCATGCAGCATGAGCATGAGCACGCACGTCAGATGTACACTTTCACTTTAGTATTAGGCAACATGTCATCATTTGTAGCGTCTCAAGGTGGTGGTAACCTAGTGGTTGAATACTCTAGATAAATAGCCTCTTTTATGCTCATAAACCATTCAAAATGCAGCGGCCAGGCTGCTAACATGTTCCAGTAAGCATGCTTAGATAGCCCATATTTTACATTCCCTACAATTGCTTCTACCCTCTCCTTGTCTACAATTTCTGAATTTACATATGGAGCACTGAATCTCCAGTATACTCTAGCATAGTGTTTCTGATACTATACAATCTCAGGCTCAGATTTTTCATTCGTTCTCTGTATGAGATTAAAAATGCTCTATGGCTCCACATATCTCTGGCTTCAGCTATGGCTAGCTGACTTCGTTGTTTCTTTCTAAGACAATTAAACACTTTTAAAAGGACCGTCTTTAACATTGTCTCTTGTCATGATCACAAGATTACGAGTCATTTTCCTCTTGATCTCAAGGTGTGGAAAGCGTTTTCTGAGATTATATGTTAACATTCTCGTGATCTCAACATAGCGAAAGTTGTGTTCTACATAACTTATTTTTCAATTCCTCTGCCTGTAAAGCTGTCTGAGCCTCTTTCTCAAGTTAAGAACGCTGGTAAGATCCTTGTCTTGCACCAATTGATACGTTGCTGTTTCAACTTGCGACAGTCCATGATTGAAGTAAAATCAGATGTGTTTGTCCGTGATGACAATAATGTATTGTCTAGATGCTAACCCTAGGCTACATTATGTTCAAAAATAAGTCGTGATCTCGAGAAAACAATCTTGATTATGCTCAGATCACAAGAAAAATAACTTGTCATCTCAATGAGGAGGAGAATAATGTTGACCTGTCCTCTATTGACTTCTGTATTTTATTGAATTTACAGTAACTGTTTTTACAGCTTTTGTTTTCTCGTACTATGCTTTGTGACGACATGTATATGAAAAGCACTTAATAAACCTTACTTACATACTAATGTGTAGAGTTGGGGTCAAGACCACCTAAACCGAGACCAAGACAAAACCAAGAGCAGAGTGTGTAGAGACTGAGACAAGACCATCCCCAAGCACTGCTCCCCAGGCGCTTGTTAGCTGCCCACTGCTCCTTCACGGATAGGTTAAATGCAGAGGTCACATTTCGTTGTGGTGCACTGTGTTCTGTGCTGTGGTGTGTTCACAAACAGTCACTCACTTTCACCAAGACTCTAAAGAGCCGAGACCGAGTTGAGACCGAGACCAGACTAATGCATGTTGTACACCACGACAAGTAAGTGGAACATGCAAACCTAAGCACCCCTCAAAAAGAGCTGAACAAAGCAAACAACGTGCGCTGAGCCACATTATACAAGTTTATTCAATATTTCTCTCTTACATATCTATAATGAGGAAATCACTTCGCTAGTTATCCAAACTAATAACGTCACATGTTGAACTCAACAAACCACAGCGCAGAACACACCTCAAGACCAAACACACTGTTTTATTGGCTTGCAGAGTTTTTATCATGCAGAGACATTCTATTGTGAAATAAAATAAGGTTAGTGCCAGGTGGAAACACTTCTTTATCCATTTGGCATCCATCTGGATACAGAATAAAATTATTTGATAACATTATGCATTTTTCTTATTTTTTCCCTATTGATTACTCTCTAGCATTAAAAAATGGGGGAAAATTCTGATCAATTGGAAATAAAGAAATACTAATGGTTTGGGTCATTTTGAGCTGATTCGGACACATTTTGGCCTATAAAATGAGCTACTTTTGGCCTCTCTGGAAGAAAACTACATCTTTGCGCATGATGGCGTTCCATATGAGAGTCAAGAGTGCTAAAGAATTTGTTTACATCACGTATCATTTAATTAATGCCTTTTTTCACACAATTGCTTCAGCCACTTTTCGGGTAATAAGGATGAATATGGCCGATTCTGAGACAAGACTGAGCCTTTCAAAAACTGGTCTTAAGACCGGTCTCGAGTACTACAACACTACTAATATGAACCAAGAAGTTAATGATTCAAGTCTGGCCCTATCCTATATCCAGAACTTTTAACATTGAGCCCCAAGTTGCTCTTTATTATGTATTAAAGGTTCTGATTACTTGAGTAAACATAGACATTAGACAAAAATGTAATTGCCAACCATTTTCCAACCTTTAAATCTGAGCTTGAATCTACTTCCCAAAAACCTGACAAAAACCGCCGTGAGCAGACTCTCAAGACTACGGGAGCACCACACGCTGTATTCCATCTTGTTAGTTTTGTATGTTTTTCGTGTGTAGAGGCCAGATGGGGGTAGGTTTGAATTGGACGGAGAGGGTGGGTTTAATAAAAGCCCTCTCCTCTTCAGTCCAGAGAGCCTCTCCAACAGACTAATGGTGTCAGGCTGCCAGTGGGACGAGCCTCTCGCCACATCTCATTGTCTTTGTGAGCACGGGGGCGAGCGACTGCTGCCTGTCTCAGTTCCATGAATCTGCCCACGCTGTTTGTCTGTAGCAGATTTTTCTTTCTTTCTTTTTTTTTGCTTTCCATTTCATCGATGTAGACCTTCCCAAGGACAGCCAGTGACAACAGGTGCTCGTCATTTCTGAGCTCTGTACGCATAGCCCAGGCCATTTGGGGATGCAATTTCAACCCAACCCTGCTCCCTTCTGCCTGTCACCGGTGTGATATTAGATGTGGTTCTCTGATGCACAACCTCCATCTCCCTCTCTTACTCACTCTCTCTCTCTCTCTCTCTCTCTTTTTCGCTCTCTCTCGCTACCCTTCCTCCTCTCTCTCTGCGTCACACTTTGTTTCTGTTCTGATGCATCCCTGGGTTGATGACCAAATGCAATCTCCTCCGATGAGCCTCAGAGCCAAGGATATGGCCAGTGAAGAGTAAATGGCTTTTAAAGCATCCCCCCCAACCCCACTTATTCTTACTTATTCAGCCGTAGATGCCTGTCCACTCTGGATCCCTGAATTATACATTATTCCATTGCCACTGCATCAGGTTTCAGAAGCACTTCAACTTTAATCCAACCTCAGCTTTAATTCTTTTAAAGTCATGGGCCTTATCCAAGAGGTACTGCTGTGAGGACAGTTTTTAGCCATCCTTTCCCCCTGAACTTTTGGGATGCATTATTAAACTAGATAAAATAGCAACATCTTTGATGGATATGCATATTGCATTGTGTCATGATCTATATAATTAAATTTTCAGAAGCACTTTATTTGTGTGAACATTTAAAAATGACATCACAATATGTCTAACAGTAACTGTTTAATAAAAATGAGCTCGTTCTCCTACTTTTCGACATTTTAAATGCCTAAGTGCTCTCCAAATCCAAAATATTTAGCCATGAATTGATCGTTGTTGAGGACTAATGATCGCTATTATATGCTGCGAATGGCCATAAATAAATTACTGTTCCTAGGTAAACACCTGCAAAAAGAAAGTGTGTGATTTAAACATATAACAATACAAAATGTTTGTATTGTGCCACAAAAGTTCACTTGATTTGCATTACTCATGAGCACTACAAATTTAGATGCCCACAGTGCATTGAGGAACAACTGATTTACATTTAGGTGTGAATGTTGCATGCAGAGAACATGGAAAACAGATGTTGTGTATTTGCATGCCTGTTGCAGTCTGGCTAACTAAGCTGGCATCTTGTTCTCTGATGGTTCAGTTCCCAGGTTCCTCACATGTAGGTCTTAGCAGCAAGGAGAGGCAAAGAGAGTTCAGTCCTGACACTTCCAATCAATGTCTCTATCCTCACTGTTCTATACCAGTTCCTGCGAGCCCTGCAGTAGAAGTGCTCGCTGTTCTGGAGTCACTTTAGACTGTAATAATTCATACTACAACAACAAACCCATCCAATGTTACATTTGAAAATACTTCATGATGATCATTTGCAAGTTAGATGATGTTTAATATTATTCAAAGGCTAAAAACATGCTTGACCTGTTCCAAATGATAGCTTAAAATGCAATAAAATGCTCAATTTAAAAGTATATGTGTAAATCAATCTAAACTGGACAGCAGTCTTTTGCAGGGGAGGTAGTGTAATGTACAATTTAGCAGAAAATTTGCTCATTTATTCAGCTATTTTTGGGGTATATTTAAAGATCCCACATAATACATTCAGTAGTTTGCTGAAAATACCTCTCAGATTCTGCTTTTATGCCTGCTTTTTACCCCTCTATTTCAGTCCCTTTCAGAACAGGCTGTTTCTCATTAGTATTCCCAAACGCGAATGAGACCCTGCTGCCCACATGCCCACTCCGGAACTGGGGTGTAGACAACACGGTGAGAGTTTACCTCACATGAAAATAATCACCATGGCTGCTGCTAAGAGACCATCCATACAGCCATATGTATTCAACACAGGACTCTGCCGCTAGACTTCTTCATTGCGATTCCTACACTAGTGCTTGCAAGAAAACATGGCGGATCAGGAAGCGATAGCAGTGGGAGTTATTCACGTCCCCAAATGTGATGTAGAGTTAGGGGAGAAATCTAAACGACTCGCTTAAGCACGTGATTTCCGACGTTCGTAAATTAATACTAACACAAGTGGCCATTTTTTAATCAAGCTTACATTGTGTGTAGAGGCAGTACAGAACCAAATGGACGTCCATAGAACAGAAAAAGTTATTTATTTTCATAATAAAGGACCTTTAAGTCTTTCAACTCTGGCTTGATAACTTGATTATCTTTAATGTTGTCTTTCATATATTTATCAATATATATTTTATATTTTCACATAACTTTACCAAATACCTTACTTACTGTTTTGGAACTATTATAAAACTGAAAGTTATGATTAGTCATGTAGTTATAACATATTTAAAACCATTGTAAAATTATTATTAAATTTATTGTTTCTTCAATGCAAAGTAGACCATTTTTCCTTTTCTCTATGATGTTCACCTGGCAACTGTGCTCCTATTATGGTACCATGGAGAAAGGAAAGGAATGGAAATGTAAAATAAGAATGAAGCTGGGAACTGGCAGCTCGGTCATTAAAGATCTGTCCATAGCAGGTGCCTCTGAGTCCCTCCCATCTGTCGAAGAGAGAGTGTGAATGCTGTGGACGTGTTTCTGTGTGTGTGCATGTGTATGTGTGCGTGTGCGTGTGTGTGTGTGTTTATGTATGTGTGTGTGTGTGTGTGTGTTCCTCTGTGTTTGATAGAGAGAAAAGGCCTGAAGCACTGCTTGGAAGATGACACCGTCACTCACTGTCACAGAGGCTCATTTGCAGTGTCATTTACTGCTGGCTGGAGGAGAATTGGAAGTGGGCTGTCTGATGTGAACCAAACTGAAAGATATCCCAGACCTGATAAGATAGCAGAATGCTGTTTTATTTTTATGGACTGATGCCAACAGCTGTGCACAACTTCTACAGCTCAATCATATTCAAGAGGGCAGTGCGAATAAATGAAGGAAAAGTGAAGTTTCTCTGAAGTGTTCTTGAGAACACTTTGGGATGTCACTCAAAAGGGATATAAACACGTGTGTATGTGGATAAGTGTTTTAGAAACTGTGTATTTGATATCTGAATGAGTATTTGTGACTGTTTTTCTTGATATTAAGAAGCTTTCAAATGAATGAATAAGTAAATAAGGAGGATGTGAAAGAGGGGGAAGGAGAAAAAATGTCATGAGCAAATAATGTTAAAGCATTTTTACTCTCCTTAATTGCTGGTTTTATCAGCATCTTCAGAAGGTGTGCTATTTAAAGCATAGTTAATATTTCACATAAACACAAATTCACTAAGCACTGCTCACTGGACCATTTCCAACCCATTCAGTGGAACATCGTTTTTCCATCTCTTCCGAAAGCTGGAAACGGATGTGCATCATGAACCAAATGAGATCTTCTGTATGTTTGTATGCAGTCCAAAACAATATACAAACAGCTCCATGTTGCAAAGTGTATTAGAGAAGACAAGGGTCTTTGTGGTTTTAACGATTGGTTGCCAGCACTACACAATGCTCTTGCTGTTCTTAGGAAATTGAATGCCAAGCTTTGCTTTCTGCAATGCCTCCACCACCCGGAGGGTGCATATAAAAAGCGCTGTATGGGAAAACAGTGTGATTATTTCTGTCATTAGCATACCCACTTCTGAATCACTGCTGGTCATCTGTCAAAAGAGAAATATTTCCCCTGGCAATGGAAGGCTGCTTTTGACAGTATCTTTTATTGTCTTGTAGACAACATTTCTCACACTATGTGATTATGTCGATCCAACAATGAGTGCTCATAATGAGTATGACTGGACTGACCATCAATACACCATTCAAATGTGGCCGGGGCTTATTAGCTAGTTTGCTATCAAGCAAAATTATTGATCCATAATTTACACATTTGCATTAGAAAACTAAAACATTGTTGATATTTAATTTTTGTGTTTTAGTATGTTGATGGTTAAGTATTTCTCGGTCATTTCTGCCCTTATTGAAGGTTGTAATAGTCTGCAAAGAAAATAGGATTAGCTATGATAAACAACAACTAACAAGCTGTTATTATTTGGGTGTACTATTAGCAGCTAATTATAGTATTTTGGTCATTTCTGCCTGTGCTGGAGGTTACGATAGTTGGCAGAGAAAATATGATAATGGCTGATGTGATCATGCCACAGACTCCTCCAGCTCTGCTTTTATGTCCTCCGTCCAAGTGTGTCTGTGCCATTGTTGTTTTCTTCCCCATCACACAATACATTTCTGGATTTTGTGTTTGCACTGTCGCTCCCATTTCCTGAGATCAGATCCAAATTTCTGCCATGATAGAGGTTTAACCGACCATCCAATATCTCGGCCGGGAAGAAGATCATGGTGTAAATGGGATGCCACCTGCTTACTCTATTTGATGTGATCAAGCCTAAATTTAGAAAGGCATTGGCGAAAAGATCAGGCGAAATTGTGAAGTGTAAGTCCAGCATAATCAACCATATTTCTGTCTTACTGAGTATTTCTGGTCACTTTCTACTGATACAAAGAAGGCAGCTTAATTTGCATTTAAGTGGGAAAAGCTGCAGTCTGCTTCTTTTATGATAAACATAATAAATAATTTACACAGGTTGATCAACTGTATAATTTACAGCCCTTTATGAACAAGACACGGCTGATATTTTCATAAATAACACAACACATAGTTTCGTCAGTATTCTCAGAAATATGTCCGCAATTAATTATGCATTAAATATGAACAAATTACCAGCAGTCCAATATCTGTCCTGGGGGGAAGAAAGCCACCACAGAGCTCAGTGTATTTCCCCACTGCTATTATATCTATTATTTCTTATGATGGTCTTAATTAGTCGAGTAACTGAGTCTAGGGTATTCACACACATACACACACACACACTTCTTAAAAGGTTTTCTTAAATAATCTTGAAATGACCAGTTTGTTAAGAGTTGCAGTACTTTTGGAAGTTCTGCAACTCTTTCACGCTGCCAAGTTGTTTATAATACACAAAATGAAAGAACATTTCTTTAATAGTTGCTTCTGAAAATATTCATGAGTGTGCTACAGCTGGCTTTTTATCAGAGAAAATGGCACTGGCCTTTTTTTACTTTGTTACTGTTGGTGAGGGAGGGGGGTGTAAGGATGTCCTGGATTTGTCAAAGAGCCATATCCTCTCTACGATCAAAGAACGGAATTGCCATCATCTACGGAATTTTGGAGGCTAAAATTAAAGCTTAGCCATTAAAAGGCAAGCTGTTTGTGAGTTCAAGAGGGACTGTGATCCGACAAGCCGCCGAAAATCAGCCGGGATGCCAGGCCTTTTAGGAACTGGCACAGTTTTCAAGTCTTTAAACTCTCGAACACACCTTCGTGTTCTTCTCAATCTGGAACACTACGGCATTTCTGGAACTTGCAAAACCCTGCCAGCTCTGCGAGTAAAAAGCACAGTGTGCTTATAATAGACATATTAATGAGTTACTCTGGAAATCACCCAGGATGTATATTAATGCATATGAGTTCTGTGAATTCATCTGAGATTAATTTTTACTCAAAGATACAAGATTTAGTTTTTATACCGTATTTATGCTTTTTCACAACAGCATAGCCACCGGGGAAGGATTCTAATCTGACTGGAGACTTGTAATGAGACACTTTATGAACTCGGGGCAGATTCATTCTGAGGAACTTTTATGATAAACACAACCACGGCCGCAGGTCTTTAATCACCTTGTGCATGTAGAGGGAGACGGAGGAACTCAGCAGAGTTCAATTAAAGCTCTGAGATGTTTTTTCATTAGGCCTATAAGGAATGTTAATTACAGAACTCTTGAAGTGGAAATTTTTGAATGAAAATCATTTGCCAGCTGTAAGTAGGTCAATTAGTGTGGGAAAATAATGCGGGACAAGAATCTGTGAAAAAGAATGACTTTTCAGAACAAGTCAAGTGGAAATACTGAAAAATGGTCCCCGCTCAGTATGTATGCAACGCAACTGTGGGCACAGCACTACTGTGACCTTCGCATTCTCTGAAACTTTCTCACACCGAAACAGGCTATTTTTCATATTGAAAGCTAATGTTGTTACAATGTCATTTTGCACATTGATTTAACATTATAAGTTCAGAAAATTAAAGTGTTAAATATATAGTCTTTGCCTGCGGTTTTTGAGCATACATTTTATCACCGTGTATTTCCTCACCGTCAATTATCTACTAAAAATATTGTAAAATGTTCCTCCATGAATTTCTGTTCAGATTCACATTTACACCAGGTTGTCAGATGCTCTTATCCAGAGTGACATCCATTTCCTAATTACAGGAACAGTCTTCCTGCAGCTATCTGGGGTTAAGGGTCTTTCCAAAACCAAGCATCCTGCCACTAGACCACAAGTCAGCATTTAAAGAGATTTTACAAAGTAGACACTCCTCAAAAAGTGCACAGTTGGCATGACTGTAAAAACATTTGTAGCACATCAACATTTCCTTAATGTCCTCTAATGACCAGAGATTTACATCCAGTCATACACATATTTGCAGCCTTGGCAGGTGGCGAGTAACAAGTAGTCAGCAAAACCTCAGATGGCCCGTTGCCTTGATTTCGAAAACATCTTCCACAGATCCATTGTAGCAACAAGAAGCAAGTGCTGTGATGTTTTTTATAGTCTTGCAGCTGTTATGCTGAGTGAACGGTCAGGTCTGCTTGAACCCAAATATACTCAAGACCTAGTTTGAATGATTTACACTGGATTTTTGTGGAACCTTTATGCAGACCTAAGCAACAGTGAACTTTTATAAACTTGCAAAGGTTATGTGGTTGTGGAATACACAAGACAGGGCTTAAGTGAGGCATTTGCATTTAAGTCAACAAGTAGCAGAAAATATCACGCTTGTGCTGTTTATTAAATGGATTTAATACACAAAATGCCTTATGAACGTTTCTAAAGCCAAGTTTCTTTTCATAAGCAGTGATCTGAAGAGTACCTGAGACCAATATCTTAGTAAAAGTAAAGATTCCTTTCAAAGAAAATAACTCCAGTAAAAGTTGAATACTTGATACATTAGAATACTTAATTACTTGAGTAAAAGTAACAAAGTATCATATATTAACAATGCTTTATGCTTTGAGGATTGTAAGTATTTAATCTACCCAACTTTACTGTACATGAGTAAAAAATAATTATAATTGTAGCCAATAGAAAGTTTATACTATTGATGAAACTAAACCCAGTTGACAAGTACTCCAGATTATTCTTTAGTACAATACAATTATTATGAAATAATAATTAGTCAAGTACTATTGTGAGATTACAAATATAAATTTACTGATTTGTAATCTCACCACATACTGTAGCTGAAAAGCGAGAGGTGACGTAATGTTTCTCAGCTTTCACAATGCAACAAACTATAATCACAGAGACAATGCAGAAAGAGATCCACACATCCACGTAACAAGACAGCGTGAGGTGCCATACAATACCATGAATGAGTTTAGGTATCGATGCAGCACACCAACTATACAAGGGCTTAGTTGTAAATATTCTCAGACATTTTTAGAACAAAACCTTGGTCTTATTTAAATTATTCAGGCCATGGTCCTATGCGAAGTACATCCTAGCTTCACAGTACATTAATGGCACTTTCTGTAATCTTGGACAGAAGCCATTCTGGTCATGCTTGGATGAATGTTGGGGCTGCTTAAACCGGTTGGCAGGACATCCTGTCTCCGGGGGCCGTGTACTTTAATATTCATGAACGCATATTTATGTTTGAATGCTTAAATAACAATGACCCTGCAGCAGAGAATGTGGCCACGCCGTGCCGGTGCCACTAGTGATACTTACTCCCCTGCTTCATAAAATTTGTTTTTGTCAAACCCTTCTGCATAATTGAAAAGGTTGAAAGACTCGGGGTGATGTGAAGGTTTGTGGAGATACATGAAATACTGCAGTGATGGTCCCTTTCTGGCCAGAACTGCACTTTCTTTTTTGTAGTAAGCATTATTGGACTGAGTGTCTGGTTTCTAATGTTTTATTGTAGGTTTTTATGCATAATTCTTACATTCAAGTCAATAGGCTGCAATTTTTATAATAAACAATACAAAAGAGGCGTCCGAATGGCTGTGATAGTTCAATAAAGGGATAAGAGGGAAATGAGCAGGACACACTAAAATTTATTTGCCCCTTTGTCAAAATGGAAAAATTATGCACCTAGCATCATCCGACAAGAACTAAAATTGAACAGTATTACCCAAAGTCTATTCTTGACATGACATTACAAGACCACAATAAAAGGGTATGAAAACCCCCAGTTTGAGTAATGCTTGGCCTTCATGCCAACTGTGGAAGATGCTTCAAACCTGGATGTGGAGTGCAGCGGTTATGAGTGGGGTGGATGGAGATAGAGAGATGACGGAAGCACTCCAATACTGCATGCCTGTGTGACATCCTAAATGGAAACTGTGACACGTACCAAATGTACGCATCTGTCTCAAAACTGCCATCTGTTTATCTTCAATGCTGGAAAGAAAAAAGTGTTGAAAATCTACTAGAATGCACAAAAGTAGAATATAATATGTTGTGCTTCATTTACCAATATTTTAAGTTTTTCCTACCTTTGTTCTTCTAGAATTTAAGATATTTGAATTGTATTGTATAGAACTGCAGAACTGAAGAAAAACCCAATCAGCTAATGATTTACATCAAATTTTGTGTAGGAGTGCTCTTCAGATGTTGTAGATTTTTAAAGTGTGAGTGATTATTTGTCATTGTAAACACACCACAGCACAGCACAGCACACAGTGCACCATAACGAAACGTGACCTCTGCATTTAACCCATTCGTGAAGGACCAGTGGTAACATGGGCAGTGCCCGAGGAGTACCCTACTGTATAAGGGTACTGGAATAAGTCCAAAATGTAACTAAATGATTAAACATTTAAAAAATATCCAACCTTTATTTCTATTTTCAGTAATTCTACTTAGGTCTTGGACTATGTGCATTACTTTGGACTGATAATTTATAATCTATTTGTATTATTATATAAACGGTGTACAATGCAAATCTACTTTGAAATGTACAAATATATCAGATTCACTCTTGTCTGAGAACTAGAGAAGCAGCCTGTGACCTTCCCTGTTTGACAACAGCTACAGCAAACACCAGAGCTCGGATTCTAATGTGTTTATTTCAACCTCTTTACTCCTTTCCAATTCAGCGGGCAGGTCTCTCTCTTTTGATACATGGTAGTCCTGCGTGTGCTGCAGAGAAGCAGACTGCCTCAAGCTCTTTAATAAATGTTTGTTGTTTATTTCACCACTTCGGGGCCAGAGTGGCATGGAGATTCCTGTGCCGTGTGTCAAAAGTAATTGCACCCTGAAGTGAGAGGGAACCCAGTCTGATCTATTTTTATTTATCAGTGAGGTATTAATGCACAGCCCATCGCCATCCATATAACAGCATCTCTACAGCTTCTTTCCTGTAGATGGTGTGAACCTTCACTGTCCTCATGATTCAATTCGATTCCGATTATCATATCAACAACTCGATTCGATATGATATCTCGCCATGCATCATGATGCATCCCAGCAATTTTTCTACATTACTTCAGATTGCACACAGATTTGGCATGGACTGCAGATCGGACAGTCAAGTTTGTTAGGGAGTATTTTTTTTTTTTATATTTTAGATATTTGCAATAAATTCATTATTCATAAAGATGCCCCAAATCATCTATAATTCAAAAAAGTGATTTAATTAGTATTGCATGTCACTGACCACCTGCAATGCTGCTGCAGACCACCAGGGGCAGTGGACCAATGCTTAAAATAAAAATTACAGTCGATTATGGTGTGCCACTGCATCGATGCGGAATTGGCCGCGTATTCCAATGCATTGGTAATGTGATCAATTTTAACACCCCTAGTAGATATACAGCTTTTTAAAGGACCCTATGGCTCCAGAGGAACCCATTTAACCATTTTGGACATTTCCAAACCTTCTCTATTTGCACTATTGCATTTTGAGTCCTTTTTCTCTTGTCCTATACTGTTTGGATGGTACTGAGCAGCTTAATTTTTTGTATGTTTGTAAATACTGTTAATAAAGAGAGTTGGATGAAAGATACACATTTGATGATAGGTATAAGCATAAATTTGGTTTCGATGAAAAGTATAAATTTGTCACGCACACTGCCTAACGCGACAGGCAATAGGATCCGGAAATGGTCGGGCGTGGTTCAGGAAGTATAAAAGGAGACATTTTCTTGCGGCGCATTGCTCTGTCATTGAGTCAACCAGCCCACCTTCCGACTCTGCTCGGCTTCAATTGTGAGTCCTCCGATTATTTGGTTCATCTCCCTGATAGTGTGTCTGTTAGAACGCGGGTTCTTGTGGGAATCCTTGCTCTTTGTGTAAGAGAGTTCTTATATTAACTCACATGGAAATTCTGCGTACTCGCGCTCTCAGCCGTGTTTGGGTTAACCAACACGCTAACGGGCTAACGGCTAACATGTAGCAGTCTGCTATATCCTAACCAGATCACTAGCAGACTGTGAGCGTTTGGCATTCGGTTCAAATCCTAATCAGATCACTGTCCGAATCGTGAAGAAGTGCGACAGCCGCCTAACCTGGCCGCCTGAAGATTGTTAACGTCTGCCTTTCTTGTCATATCCTAACCAGATCCCTGACAAAATTTGCTGTTCATTTCATCTTCAGTTATTTTCTGTGGTTTAGCAAGAGTGTTAATCTGTACAGGAACTGCTTCAGTTTTTTTCATTTTTATTTCTTCGTTGAGATCTGATTCAGCTCATTCATTTATTAATGCTTTAATCTACTATGGGAGTTTAAAGCACTGAATCAAGTTTTTGGAGAATCTTGTGTACATGAAGATTATTTAAATATGATTTTACGGTGTTTTAGGTTAGTTGCAATAGTAAGGTATTTAAAATGTATATTTGAGTCAGGATTGGAAAAAATGCAACAAAAATTGTGAAACATTTAAACAGCTTGTGATTTGTGTTTATGACAATGTATCAATTTATTGTAGAATTCAAGATTCATTTCTTGTTTCTGTGTGTTGATCCTGATGAAACAAAAATGACCTGAATTTCAACACATAGAACAGGATCTAAAACAGATATTGTGAAAATGACATGGTATAAAGTGGTTCTAGTATCTTTCTAGTATCTAGTCAGCAATTGCCTATTTGATACTGTGCTCCAAAATATTGCCAAAATGTGTCAACCGAAAATGTATGTTTCGAACAAGAGGTACTTCAAATAACAGTGAATTAAAATAAAGATGATTTTGTCTAACATCTAACATCAAACCTTTACAAGAATCAAACCATAACCCATGTACTCAGAGCGCTCATATTTTTCTGTTTTTGGTACGGTGTAAGTGTGTGTGTGTGTGTGTGTGTGTCTCACCCATGAGACTGAGGCATGAGAGAGAGAAGCTCACAGTGATAGATTAATGCAAACATATCTGGTGACAAGGACGAATGATCCACTAAAAACTCAACATGTGAATTAAGCCTTAGCGCAGCACCGACCAGCCTCTCACTCCAGCCCGGCCATTTTATACAGTTGGATTTATATCAAAACAGATTATAGCACTAACAAAACTGCTATGAGATGAGATTAGCTGCTGTTTTTACGTGGCATCTTTGGCTCCACAATACAACAGTGATCGCTGTCGCTTTCATAAAGATTCACATTTTCGAGATAAATGGATTTTAAGGAGTAAAATTATGACCGATAATCTAACGTCATTGTTCTGCAAGACTGTAATTTATCACTTGATATTTATGCATCATCCAGTATAAGTGATTGCTTATTGTTCTTTGATAATATAAAAAACATCCTAAAATTCTAAAAAAAAAAAAAATTCGAAGACTGAAACAGAAAATATCATTAGAGCTGTCATTTATTTTATGACTCATATACCTTAAAAATAGTGAACTGCAAAAAAACTGAGTTGCCAAGATTTCTGTTCTCTTCCTTAATGAAAGCTGAAGTGTGTATAAAATCAAAGGTGTGTGGGAGAGCCGGTAATAGTCCTGCAGGGCTCATAAACTGGAACACGAAGCTTCTATGTTACGGAAAATAGCTGGACTTTTATAGTCTCAGGGTGGAATCTCACGTTTAATGAAGAGCTAGGCTTTGATAAACATGAGCCTTTTTATAGTCTTTTGATGTCCTTCTCTTCCACCTCTCTTTGTATATTACTTTCTTCTGTTCTCTCTTATAGTTAATTACGGTCTCCGGTGTGAATGGGTAGGCGTCAGTTACAGCAAACTGCAAATCTTTGCACTTCGGGCTCCAGTTTTTCTGTGTTGATTTTCTTCTTGAGACCTGATTCAGCTCATCTGTTTGTTAATAGTTCTTTCTTTTATTCACACTAAAGCAGTATTGTGACACTGCTGAACAACACAAAGTCTATTTGGTTATGCTGTGAAACTGCCTTATTTAAAAGCAAATGGGTTTTAGAGAAACACTCTAGTCAACTTTGGGAAATGATGCAATGTTTCAATCACGCACAATATAATGACTTACTGTTTGTTCTACAATATGTTTCTCACCCTGCATTTCATCTGCATCTTTTTGACTCCTAAAATAAAATGTGAAAACAGCCTCTCATATGGCCAGTAAGAAGGATATTAATTCCTCAAAGATCAAGAATGGCTGATTATCAATGCTCTCTGATTATGCAGGAAAAAAAATCTTATGTGGTAGGTATTAAAATATGATATTTGTCAATTTTAGGCCTTTATATCACGTCAGCATAGCATATGGAAGCATTTGCCACATCTGTCATGTAAAAACTGCTCAAAGGTGCTTTGTGGCGTGGTGCTAGAGGTGAAATATATATACTACAAAAATGACCAAAATGTTTGCTATTGAATAAGTAATTTATATCCTATATATTTCACCTCTAGCACCACACCACAAGGCACCATTCAGCAGTGTTTACATGATTGATGTGGTAAATGCTTTGTGGCACAAGGGAAAAAGTTTTTTGCTGTAAAAATCGATGCGTAATAGCTGTAATGTGTACGATCTGTCTGCTGCTGCACTTCAAATTGATCACCTTGTGTCTTGGGTCAAACGTCCAGGTTGTGAAAGTGGAAAGTTTGGCCAAAGATCTACTCTAACAATTTATATTCTGTTCACAACACCCAGGAGCCACTAATTGTGCTCCCCTCTACCTAAAGTGACTAACAAAGATTGAAAGCCAATGGGGAAATTTAGCATAAAAGTCACAGGAGGAAAAGGATTTGGAAAAAGGGTTTGTTTTCTGTCTCTTCTTGACACTTTCAAGTCTGTGTGTCTTTGCTGACAACTTTCTGTTTTATATGAGATGTGTTCCAAGGTTATGACCATTTCTGACTTTCAAAATGTATTTCAAACAAATATTTACATGTAACAGTACATCTATTGTCTAAATGTGAAAGTGGGTGATTATTTGTCATTGTAAAAACACCACAACACAGCACACAGTGCACCACAATGTGACCTCTGCATTTGACCCATCCGCGAAGGAGCAGTAGGCAGCTAACATTGGCAGTTCCCGGGGAGCAGTGCTTGGGGACGGTACCTTGCTCATGAGCACCTCAGTGGTACCTTTACCAGTCCTGGGATTAGAACCGGTGACCTTCTGCCCTAACCGTTACGCTACCAACTGTTCCATGTTGTGTTTCATATATTCCTCCTTTAGTTTTGTCATGTGATCCCCTTGGTGGTCATCACTGTCATGTTCGAAGTTCTTTGCCTTGTTTATACACATACAGACTGCCTATACTTTGACATGTTACGGACATGAGGTGCAGTGCACTAGTGTGGAAATACAGCGTAATTCAGAATAAATGATACAAAAAGAAAACATACCTGTGACTGCTATAATGAACTTATTTCACAAATACAGATATAACTTGAAAGATTAACTCTCCAAGTTGCTACAGACATTCACAGATGTTCGACGTGGGCGCTGTTTGTGATACGGCAGCTGTCTACACGGTAGTCTAGTTCTTGCCACACCTGTGCCAGCACAGCCTGATCAATTGTGACCCCGCCTGTGAAAACCCGGCTAAAATCGCCAAATCTAAATATGAAATAAAGAGCGTCAAAGTAGTCATAGTGAGAAAAATGTCAACAATATGCCATATGAGTTTATTGCAGTAAATGATAGATTATGTACTGAGGTTTTCGGATGTAATGTTTAAAATGTAATTTCTAACAGGATAAATAGCGAAATTTGTGATTTTATTCACCTTACGTTTCCATTTTCCACCGGAAAATACCGGAGGTTGGCTTCGTAAACATTGCTGTTCTAACGTCTTTGGGATTACTTTATGTGCAAAAACAACTGGTGATTTGGGTGTTATTCGGTTTAGGAACTACTGTTCTATCATTATAAAGTGCATACAGACATTAAGATCAATGTGTATCCGCGGCAGTCACGTCAGGTAAAGAGGAGGTAGAAAAATTGCAACTTTAGCCGGGTTATCATAGGCAGGGTCACAATTGATTTGACTGCGTTGCTACCCGCTGGCGGAACTTGTGGAACTCCTGTGGAAGTTGGGGCATGAACACCTTGTCCTTTCCGTATTCCAAAGGAAAAATGTTTTCTTTTTGTACTATTCACTTTGAATTACCCTGTATGTTTGGACAGACTTCTCACTTTTGGTTCGTTTACACTGAACTTTGAACTCTAAATTTATTAGAATGTCTTAATGGTCAACTTCCAGCATATGCATTTATCTGTATAGTAAGAAACTGCACAGCTGGAAGTGAGACATCGCTAACTTGTTACCACCATTATTTACTGCACCAACTCTGACACATCCTTTATTTAACACACCCAGTTTTGCTTGACACTCCAAAGATAACCCTCTTTTGTGCTAATATGACAACTTTCTTTAGACTATAAGCTCAGTCTCTTTGATGCAATCCTCAATGGCTTGAGTTCATTTCTTGAAATCACACAGCTGTCAGAAAAAGTACAAGCCAAATAAAAAGACATCATTGTTGCCAGTCATATGCTGAAATGAGTCGGCCAATTCTTTCTACCTGACACACAGCATGATAGATTTTATTCAAAGGAGTCTGATGATAAGTGTTATGAAGCATTGTCTCGAAGGAAAAGACTCAACACTGAGTAATTCAGGCATGTCTGACATTTCTTTCAGGCCTAAAACTGCAATTCCAAGTCCTGACCAATTCCCAATACCCATATAAGAATATAGGCACCGTGTGTGTGTCTATATATATACAGTACTGTGCAAAAGTTTTAGGCAGGTGTGAAAAAATGCCGTAAACAAAGAATGCTTTCAAAAATGGAAGTGTTAATCATTTATTTCCATCAATCAACAAAATGCAGTGAATGAACGAAAGAGAAATCTAAATCAAATCAATATTTGGTGTGACCACCCTTTGCCTTCCAAACAGCATCAATTCTTCTAGGTACACTTTCACGCAGTTTTTGAAGGAACTCGGCTGGTAGGTTGTTCCAAACATCTTGGAGAACTAACCACAGATCTATAATCCTATAATCCTACAAAATAATATAAAGACTACAAAATAATATAATGACTATAATCCTACAAAATCCCTGACTTTGTGCAAGTGTACCTATAAGAATTGATGCTGGTTTGAAGGCAAAAGGTAGTAACACCAAATATTGATTTGATTTAGATTTTTCTTTTGTTCGCTCACTTTGCATTTTGTAAATTGCTAAAAATAAACAATCATTATTTATATTTCTGAAAGCATTCTTTGTTTACAGCATTTTTTCAGACGCTCTTATCCAGAGCAACTTACATTTCCTAATTTCAGGGACAGTTCCCCTATACACACACACACACATATGCTTTAAACCAATCAATTGAAATTACATTTTATGTTCTTATTGAAAATTATTACTCATGACCTCTTGTGCAGTTTGATCAAATCTTACGTCATTGGGTTGGGTCCTGAAGAAATGATTAGCTTTTCTTCCCTTTCAGCAGTGTTTAAGTAGTGTGCAGTTCTATGTGTTTTGTTGTACAATCATAGTGGTGTCCTATTTCTTAGTTTTCCATAAAACATATTAAGTCCTGAATCGTCAACTAAACCAGTAAAACAAATGGTAATAACTGCATCATTTGTATTACTGTTTCTTCTATTCACAAAACAAGCTTCCTTTTTCTCCTCAGTAATATGCATATGCTGTTATTGGATTTCTGCAGAGTTGATCTATGTGGGGTCCCATAACAAAACCACTATTATGTTCACAAACATCTTGTTTATATCAAGAGCACTGTTCGGTACCGATGTACTATCAGATAAAACTAGAATTGTAGCTCAAGATTCACCTCAATACCTACGCACTTCTATGCTAGAGATGAAGCTGAATACATTTTTTACTTAAAAAGAAAATAGAGACATTTGATGCCCTGAATGGTATGTAAGCATTTTACAAACATACCTTGTTTATCTTTGTAAGGTCCTCTCACTCCACCTAACCGAAAGAAAATCTTTTGACTTTTCTAGACATTTTTCTTAAGAGAACTTAGTCCTAATAAAAAGTCCTTGAAAAGTCAGCTAAATGTGAGCAATGTCAAGTTTTCCTTTCGTTGTAAGGACTACAGGTCCTTACGTTATCACCTCCAAACCCCCCACACGTACACAATCCCCAGTCCGGCTCTGAGCATCAGTATGTAAATTATTAAGGCAAAGACTCCGAGTCTTGCTTTCGGTTCTTGCTGGCAGGTCAGAGAAGTTGGGCGACGTGCCAACAACCTTTCGCTGACAAAGTGTGCGTGTCAGTTAGGAAAACACAGCCACTCTTTAATTTAGCCCCGCTCTAGCAGGCTAAGAGAAACAGCTAATCAATTAAGAGCCAGTGAATATCTGTCAGGAGACTTCAAGATTTGTTTGTCATTGAAAAAGCGTGGAATGGGGGCGGCTGTAAACAACATTTTAAATGTACCCCATCCATCATGCTGGTCCTTGACCTGGTTCCTTCATGTGCAGGCGGAGGCTTGTAATCTCTCTTTCCACTGAAGAACCATTGTTGAGGGTGATGAATGGGCCACACCGATGCTCAGCAGAGTTAATCCAGCTCAACAGGAGCATGGCTCTGTACGAGGAGCGCCATTGTCACACAAATCTCAAAGTGCATTGATCGGCTAAGTTGTGGCTAAACATTCCTCTCAGTCCATATTTCTACATTTGGTTTTTCTAATAACACTGCACCCCACAGGCCTGAGCTGCATTTGGAAACAATTTCTAATTAAACTCCACTAAAAGCCTCATTTAAATCTTCAAGAGCCTTGTCAGGTTTTTTTTACTTCTTTGCCCGTTCCAAACAAAGGGCAAACTGCCGCAGTTAATCAAAAGTAGCGCAACGCCCTTGTTCTAAACTGGGTAATTCATCACATTCATGTATTTCTAACTTTTCATTATGGGCCATTTGTCTTCTCGCAATAACGTTTGCCAAAAAGCGTGCGATTCATTAGTCATACATTCATCAGTGAACGGCATGCACATTTCGAACATCACGTAACGTATCGTGCAGCACCAGCAAACAAACAAACTCGGCAATCGGGTTTCTTGCAGGGGGGAAAAGCGGCGGATCTGAGAATGTGCGTTAGTTCGAATCATCTGAAATATTTACCCAGTTAACCTCAATCATCGTAATGGCTATGCAGAGGACAGAAGTGAGGAAGAACGCCAGCGAGGAGAGAGCCGACCCGGAGCACTTTTCTAATGAAAAGGCTTTGGCCGAGTTTTGGCCGCTGTTCAGGCTGAGATGAAGAGGAGGAGGTGAAAAAGAAGAAGGTCTGAATCCCCGTGACTGAGCAGCACCCACGTGGAGGCAGCGCTCCTCAGCTCATTAGCTCAAAGAGTGATGGCTCCGGGGCAGGGACCGCTTGCAGAGAGGGAACACGCTCTGAATCCCAGTACAACCCCGGCTGAGCGTGACCAGAGCAGGAATCTCTTGTTCTGGGGAGAATTATGGCGGTGCAGCAGACATGTGCTGGTTCAAGGCATGATTGAAGGCTCCCCTGGGTTTCTGCAGGCTCTCTTGTGTTTGACCAGGTCAGGGAGGTGCCATGTAGCACACTTTCAGGGGGTTATTGCTAAGATGGGGGAGCAGATAAAGTAGAGATGGAGATCTTTGTGTCTGGCAGTCCTGCATGATAGATCTGCTTTATGAGTAGAATGTGAAATAAATGATAAAGATAATCAGCTTCTTGTAATGGGCAGTAGAAGGTGGGGGAAATATGTTAAAATTGCACTGGGAATGAACATTGTAGGCAGAAGCCAAAAGCAAAACAAACACAGCCTTGACAGCTGTTATGCCATAACTATTTTCCTCAACTAGAATAGTTATCTCTACCCATAAAAATGTATAAAATCTTTCAGAAAAGTAAATTTGTGAATATTTAATGCAAATTTCATATCTCTGCCTCACAGCACAGCAGTAGATCCTGGATTCAATCCCTGGGTTCAATCTCAATGAAAAGACAGATACAGATTTAATGCCTTTAGGAGATAAAGTGTCCTTTACATTAGTAATCATTTTTCAAATTTCAGTTTTAATATTTTTAATGTTGAAATAAAGATATTTATCTGCTCAAATATAGAGATTTCAAAAATGCTCTGTGGCTGTATCCATACTTTCTTTGAGTCAAAATTTTCTTCAATGCAATCAGTAAAACAATAAATATGAACTCAATGAACGTACGTTACATATATATAGTGTACGTACGTTATATACGTACATTTATGAATGCACTATTTATGTCCTTGTATTATGCATGTGTAACTTCACGTAAAGTGAAGGATTAAGGGCATAACTCATCATAAAAATAGTGTTTTCACTATGAAAATGCTTTACCTAATCACTTTCAAGTCACTGTTTACCCACAGGTTTTGTCAGCATCATTTCAAGATTGTGTGCTGTGAGTCGCTATTAAGCTGCCACTTGTCTCGCTAAATAATTAAAACCCGAGCAGCCAATATATTTTTATAAGTCATCATCTAAATCAACTTCTGCCTGATTTTAAAGACGTGCCGGTCACTGTGCTGGTCATTGTGTTGTAATGTTAACGATGGCAGATATATTTGGTAGACATATCCATATGGCTTGGTTCGACTTTATGAATCTTTATGAAGAGCAAAACAGTCTCTAAGTAACACCAACGCCTGCTGTCTCTCTCCAGCGGGTGGCCAGTTGTGCTGTTCCACATCATCTAGTCATGTCTGAGAATATTTAGGGCAGAATTAGTTTGATAGAACATATCCGTCTCCTAATATGCTGCAAACTCATCTCTTCATTTCAGAGTAACATTCCGATGAATTCTTAGTCGGAAGCAACTCTTTGTGAAAGTCTATAGCAAGGTGACGTCAACTTGAATGACCTTTAAGTATTTATCCTTTACTTTAATGACGGAGTTGCAGTAGACTCACATGCACCTTTCAAACGCATATTCAGCGAAAATGAAAGCAAGAGGAGACTCAAATGCAAGGGAAATTAAAAGAGAAAACTATATAATGACAATTCGGGGGATCAACCCTTCGAACATGGGTTAGAAGGCTTTCAACTGAGACCACCAAACAGACTAAGCAATAGACTGCGGCCCATGGTGTTTCTTTGTGTGTTTGGTTACTTTTTTTAAAAATTAGATATTTGCATTGAACTGATAAAAAAAGTGAAACTGGACTGTCACAGACCACCTGCTGCCCCTTATTTTAAACACTGGGAAATATGTAAACAATTAAAATCCTTTTTCAGGTTTCACTCATTCATTAATTCATTCATTTTCCGAACCGCTAAATTCCAACTGGGGTCGCGGGAACTTATGGGTGCAAGGCTGGGACCAGCCCTGGGCAGGCGCCAACACACCAGAGGGCACACACACACAATCACACTCACATTGACACCTTACAGGGCCAATTTAGAGTTGCATGTCTTTGGACTGTGGGAGGAAACCAGGTGCCCGGAGGAAACCCACACAAACACGGGGAGAGCATGCAAACTCCACACAGGAAGGCTCTACGGCCGTCCTCGGGGTTCGAACCCAGGACCTTCTCACTGTGAGGTGGCAGCGCTAACCATTCGCCACCCTGCTGCCCTTGTTTTACTCATTGTAAGTAATATTTGAACTTACAGTTGACTCACTACATTGGCATCTACCTTTTCATATCAATAAGCCATATTGTTCAAAGCACCACAAATGAGATGTTATATAACCTCTGATGTCCCACCGTTCCTTAATAAGCAATATTACATAAATGTTACTCCAAATCTCAGAGGTCACTTGACACAGTTAAGAAGTAAGCATCATATTGATCAGAATATAGGAGAAGATTATACAATGACAGTCAGGAGGGTCATATTCATGAGAAGTACTTGGGGACAGTACCTTGCTCATGAGTACCTCAGTGGTACTTTTACCAGTCCTGGAATGTGAACGGAAAATCTTCTGATCACGTCATGCTTCCATTATGCTACCAAGTACCAACCCCAGTTTAAACATAACTGTAGTTTTTAGCTTTTAGTAGGTTGATGTCTTAATTATAGGAGTCTGACACCCAGTGCCAATTTTCCAGTGTTTTTTCAAGGCAAAAAACAATTGATACCACCTGCTAAGGTCAGAAATCTTGTCACATTGTGTTTGGTCCTTTTTCATTTTTCTTTCTTTCTGCAGCTTTTGACTTGAGAGATTCTATGTGGGTGATTGGATAAAAAGACATCACTAATATAAATACCATAGTTATAAAGTATACCCTAGTGATTTTCGCAATGGTCTAAAAAGAACACTTCAGTTTGAAAAAGGCTATTTTGGTTATTGAGGTTGAAGTTAAGATAAGAAATTATGATTGGGTTTCTGTTTTTGAATAGGGTTAGGGATATGGGTTAGGAGGATTAGGAGTCAAGGTTGGAGATTAGAATTAGATGTACTAATCTTCAAATTAATCACATAATTGATGCATCACGAGAAAGCATGCAAACTCCACAGAAAAATATATAGAAAAACACACGTGGACAGCCGCAGTGGACAGCCACAGACTACTGCTTAGGCTGAGAGGTGGTCCCTGGGACAGAAGCAGTTGAAAAACTGCTGGATCAAATCATAATGACATTGCTTGGTGATTTTCTGGCCATGGCATAAAAATTCTAATTAAAAAGAATATCCTGGTAATATCTATTGCTGCTCAATCTGTGGTCCATGCCCAATCAGCATGCAATTTTGAAAAATGTATGGGATGCATCGTGATGTATTGAGATATCGTATCGAATCGAATCCCGATAACCGCACCCAACTACATCGTGAGACCAGTGAAGGTTCACACCACTAATATATATAATGCATTAGATTGGTTAATATCAGCTCAATGATTTGATTCGATATCTCAATACATCACGATGCATCCCATAATTTTTTCAAAATTGCATGCTGATTGGGCATGGACCACAGATTGAGCAGCCATAAATATATATATCTATATACAGATATATCTATATCTATTCATCTATCTATCTATCTATATACTGTATTTATATATATATATATATATATATATATATATATATATATATATATATATATATATATATTATATATATACATATATACACACTGCCCTCCAAAAGTTTGGAAACGCCCCTGGCAAAGTGGGGTTTTGGACGATATCAGCATAAATACTCATCATTTTTTGGAGCAAATACATTAAATTAACTTGACATTATCTTTAGATACCAGCAATAATCATTTTTATTTTGATTACATAATAATGGCAATATGTACACTACCAGTCAAAAGTTTGGACACACCTTCCCATTCAATGTTTTATTCTTTATTATCATGACTATTTCCATTGTAGATTCTCACTGAAGGCACTATGAATGAACACATATGGAATTATGTAGTAAACAAAAAGTGAGAAATAACCCAAAACAAGTTTTATATCTTAGATTCTAAAATAACCACCCTTTGCTTTGATCACTGCTTTGCATTCTCTCGATGAGCTTCATGAGGTAGTCACCTGAAATAGTTTTCCAACAGTCTTGAAGGAGTTCCCAGAGATGCTGAGCACTTGTTGGCCCTTTTGCCTTCACTCTGCGGTCCATCTCATCCCAAACCATCTCGATTGGGTTTGGTCAGGTGACCGTGGAGGCCAGGCCATCTGGCGCAGCACTCCATCAGCTCTCCATCACTGGTTACTGGTTTAAACTTGGCCCAGGTTTTTAAAAGATTTTTGGGTCAGCACACCTTCATAGCTTCAACAATTGACTGGTTCATCGACAGCTCGGATGCCCAGATTATGCAGAGCTTTAATAGCTGCTAATGGTGGATATTTTAATGAATCCAAAAATTAAGTATTTTCTATGTATAAACTGTTTAATTAACTGTTAATGTAATAAAATGTGTTTTCGTAGTTTGTGTTGTCCTTTATCAGTGCAACATTATCACAAATTAAAAAGGATTCATGGCAATACCGTCCAAAACCTCACTTTGCCAGGGGCGTTTCCAAACTTTTGGAGGGCAGTGTATATATATATGTAGTCTGTTTTATAATCTCCGGCATCCCGCTGTGCAACGAAAACCAATGTTGCATAAAAGTTTCTCCAAATCCCAGAGGTCACTTGACACGGTCAAGTTGGAAGGATCAGAGTGACCAAAGTGACCCTCTTCCCCCTCTAAGGAACTAATCAAGCTAGCAGCTGGCATAATTACAGCCCACCTGCCTCCCAGCCAGCCACGGGAAGACGGGAGCTCAAGGTCATATAAGATACCGTATTGCAGCAAGCGAAAAGAAAGAGGAAGAGGCTCAGCATGGGGGCCCGCCTGGCACTGGCAGAATTGAAAATTGCATTTAATCTGCTTCCATTTTGAGCTTCCTGTGTGTGAGTCACGCCAGCTAAAGTTTTGTTCTTCATGCCTGACAGCATCAATTAGATGGCTGTGAGGACTTTAGCACAGAAAAAGACCAGAACATTCCAAACCATCACCATCATAAAAATAGCAGTGATATATGGGTTTGATAGAGCCAGAACTTGCCTGAGATCAAGGAGCCGGAGCCCTTTCTCAAACATGAGTCTTTGGAAAAAAACTAAATTAGTAATAATTGACAAGACCTGCTAGACGTAAGCTTGAAGAAAAAAAAATGATGGAGGAAAGAAGTGGATTTGGGGCATTAATAGCTGAAACAGCAACAGGAAACAAATGGTAATTAGGTTGCGCCGTTATCCCGGGGATGATGGTAGAAGGGACGGAGGCTTTGTTCAAGTCTGAACTGCTGAGATTTGTAAGACGTGGCTTTTTTGATGCATGTTGTTCCACGCAAAGTACAATTATCCTAGATTTTTTTGTCCTGTCAGATGAAAAAACAAAAGGATTTAGAACAGTCGATTCTAACTGCTAAGATCAGAAATGTTCAAACGTCTGTTCTGTCACACTGTGTTTCATTTGTCTGGAGTGCAGCTTTTTCTGTCTTCAGTATGTTTTTGTGTGTGTGTTTGCGACAGCAAAATGACCTCAATAATACACTTCATCATTATAATAGGAAATGCCATAGTGACTTTGGTTGAGCATTTTTTTAAAAAGTGAAAGTTTTTTTGGTTACTCAGGTTAAAGTTACGATGAACTATGATATAGTGATATGTGCAAGAAGGATAACGGTCAAGGTTGGAGGTTGGGCTTAGACTTCCAGATTATATTTCATCCATGAATTATCCATATACATTTTTGTTCCTGATCCCCACAAAGTGTGCAAAACTGTATCTGTTCATTTAGGTCTTAGCCAGGACCAAATGACTTGATCCCCAGATCGGCCGGAGAGCCTTTCTGTGTGGAGTTTGCATGCTCTCCCCATGTTTGCTTGGGTTTCCTCTGGGTGCTCTGGTTTCCTGTCCAAAAGCATGTGCTGTAGGTTAATTGGTGTATCTAAATTGGCCCCATAAGGTCCCTCCATGACCCCAGTTGGGATTCAGCGGTTCGGATAATGAATGAATGAATGAATGAATTATCCTCACAAAGATGGTAAAACAGCTGTGTGTGTGTGTGCATTGCAGTGTGACCTGAGGATGACACACTTTTCATGCCTTGCCATCTGCAGTGGTCCGCTGAGTGACAGAGGTGCTCATCGCATCACTTCCTGCTCACTGGCCCCTTATGGACTCTTTGGTGATCGTACTGTGAAACACTCGACTGCTCTTCAACCTGCTTGCTTGCCTCCCTGCCTACCTGCCACTGCCCGGTCCTGAATTCAGACTAAACCTGTAGGAAGCCAGAGAGCTGTGTGCACTGAGGGACGGTTGGGTGGTTTGTTGAGCAGCAGCTTGTCCTTTGACCTTTTGGAAATCAACCCCTCCACAGGCAGAAGGCAATCAAAAAACCTCAGAGAAAATTCTGTGCGTGATTTTACCGCCGCTTCTTTCAGACATTAGCAGCGGCCCGTTTGTCGCGAAAATGATGAAGCCTTAAGGCTGGGGAGGGGTCCCGTTGAGTTATGAGTTTCTGCAAGATGGCTTTATTAAGGTGACCATAGACCCACTGGGAAAACTGTTATGCGTCTAGCCTCGTAATAGCTATCATTACACAATCCACAGGATTGGTTGTGCATGCCACAGGTACCATTTCCCACTGGGCCAGATTTTCATTTAGCCATTTCGGGCAAAAAAACTCCAACTATCTTTACAATAAGGTCATGTTCTGGAACATTTAATGCCTCTCTGCTTATATAGCCTTATTGGACATAAACCTTCATTGAACATTATTAGATTTTCTTGTTTTTAATCTTAAAAGCACACATATTCTAACTCCATTTTAAAAGATTTACAGAAACAAGGTGGTTAAAAGAGAGTTAGAATCTTCAGAATGTGCAACTTCTCGTGTGTAGAAGTTTTCATGATAATTTCTGATGGATTATGGCTAAATCTGATTTTTTATTTCAACTGGTCATTTTGCTGAAAAGTTAAATTTGGTCTATTTACAGAGGTGGGTTGATGAGTAAAAAAATCTGTATTACTTTTTTATAAGCTGTAATTTATTCTTACTCAAGTAAATATTAGTGAATGTAATCGACATTTTACTGTTCCCGTTAACCATATGCACATTCAATGCAAAAAGATAATTCCAGGACCAAAACTGCTGCTTTCTTTTGTACCTCTAGAGTTTTATATTATAAAGTCCATGTATATACTTTTGCTTACTCTATATGCCTTATTTGCACCTGTATTTATATATGTGCTAATTCATTCATTATCTAAACCGCTTAAGGAACTCCTTATCGGGGTCGCAGGGATATTTGCTTAACCTATGTGCCTTATTTTGTCTTTTTGTTCTATGGTAGCTGGAGCCACGTTGTCTCATCTTTGTGTGTACTTGAATACAGTAGAGACGACAAAGTTTGCTTTGACTTTGACTTTGATAATGCCTTCATTACAAGGAGTCTATTCTCAGTGAAAAAGGCTCCGAACACGTCTCTGTTGTTAGGTGCACACAGGGTGGAAACGTAGGCTGTGGAATACACCTACGTAGGTCCCAAAGCTGTAACATTGCTGCAGTTTACGCAGGATTTAAAATGAGCGTTAGCGGGAAGCTGCGACACCAGTGATGGAGAATGCTGAAGCAGCTAGTATGACCTGTGAAGACAACCCCTGGTGTTAGTTGGAATAGCTTATTTTAAAGATTCGAAGGGAATCTTGAGAAAGAAAGGTTTTAAGAGTGAATTACTCAGTTTAAGTGAGTTTATAAAGGCAACTGATTTACTTGATTTTTAAAAAGTTGCTTATTTTGTTAGTTATCACTAAATCATGTGCTTGAAATATACTAAAATAAAATGTCATTTGTAATTTGAGTAACTTACTTAATAACTGTACTTTTAAACTTTTGCTTGAGTAGGTTTTTCTAATGGGAATTATTATTTTTAAGTCATTTTTGTCATTTTGTCATTCTTTCAAGTCATTTTTGAAAGAAGCGATTAGGATAATCTAATTACTTTTTTCACAAAATGTGAACTATACTGAATTTTTTAAAGCTGTTCACATCCGACCAGGCTCTCTCTAGTTTTTACATTTTTTTTTCTTTGATTGGGGAGGGGCTAAACAACCAAATATGTGATAATGATTGGCTAAGGGAGAGTAAAATTTCACGGTAAGCCAATCAGATGAAGAGTCAGGCAGTCGTTTACACACAAACACACATGTACAGTCGCAACACAACCAACCAAGAGACAAACGCAACAATGGCGAGACCAGCGAATTTAAAAGTAAAGTTTTTAAACTGGAAGTACATTACTGTTCCCCTCACTGAGATAACAGGCAAGAATGTATGTGAAATGTACATTTTCTCCAGGAAGAAAGTGTTTTCTCCATGTCAGTTGTAAACTATTCTAATCTCATGAAGCACCTCTCATTGTCACACGCTTCCATTTAAGGAGAGGGATTCAAATTCTTTAAAATATATGAACATTTTTAAAAATGCGACACAATAGTTACTTTCCCTGGTTACTTTTATAGTTACTTTTATAATGACGTAACAGTTACTTTTTGGGAGAAGTAACTAGTAACTATAATTACTTTTCTAAAGTAATATGCCCAACACTGCTCATAAGTAGATTAAAATGATCAAGATGGTTTTGGGTCCAAAGCTGCAGGACAAAAAAGGCCAATGGAAATTTATTGACCATCATAAGCCAGATTAAAACCTGGCTTGTTCATGTTCTGGAATGGTGTGTTCATGTGTATCTTTCTCTAAGTGTGTTTGTGTCAGACTGTGTATTTTTTATGCACAATTCATTTAGCCAATTTACACATGGGCTTTTGCCAGCATGCAATTAAGTAATCACACACAACACTGGAGACAAAGATGAGATGCGTTTGCAAACGACAGGCATACCATTTTCCCATCATGCCACGCATCACCCCATTTTGCCACAGCGCCCGTTACATCCTCATTAGATTCGAGGGGCTTGTTGTTCCTTTGCAATTAGCATTTTCTCATTTTAGCTATGCAGGCAAAATCTCTATGCTGATGACATGAAATTTTGGTGGTAACCACAAAGCCAACTGACTTATTAATAAATAAAATAAACACAAAGCATAAAACCACAGGCTAATGCTCTCAAGCAAAGAAAATAAAAGTCACAAGCAATCTAACCGCACACATAAACCAGATCTCAAGGGAGGACTCAAGTGTCCAGAAAACCAAACACAAACCAAAAAAAAAAGAACAGACACAAAGCAACAAAGAGAACAGGTGCAAAACCCAGACAAAGGCGTGAAGTAAGAGTTAAATAGGGACAACTCAGGTGTAGCATATTAGAGCAAACGAACTATAGACAATCACAGTGGATGGCACCATAAGACAGGACAGGGAGGCCACTAGTGGGCTGGATGGGGGACTACAGGCCAGACTCAGGTCATCCCTTCATATATTGTTATTTACAAATGTTAAATTATTTGAAATTTTGTTGTAGGACAGGATAAAACTACACATCTTTATCCTCCAACAAAGCTCCCCTTTTCATAACATTTCAGAATCTACAGCACCAAACATTTAGACAGAGTTCACTGAGACTCATAATCTAAATTAACATGAGACAAACTCCTGCTGGCCCTTGAGCGTAAACAACATTCCCTACCAAGGCCCCAAACCGCAAAAGCTCTGTGTCTCTGTAGGATCTGTTTGGCAGAAAGCAAAAATATGAAATTTGTACAGATCAGTCCCTTTGTTCTCTGCAGTTTCGTGCTTTGCTAAGATCCTCTAGGCCTGCAAACCCTTTAGCCACGGGTTTGGATTTTCTGCCGAATTTTCCCCTTAAAACTTTCCACTAGTGGTGAAGGGCAAAGGGGCTGAGTGTGATTGTGGATTTTTCCACACTGTACGCATTAAGTTTCCTCCTCCGCTGGTCAAACTGTTTTGGAATTCAAATGAGGTTCTTGAATTAATTACTATTCATAGCTTGCAGGGTGTTTAAACAGCTTATTAGCATGTCTATATTGTAAGGATTAATGGAGGCACTGAGAGAACAACCTTATTTTGCCGATTGTTTACCTGATTTGTAATTCGTTGTTAGGAGGCAAGTTACAGCCAGTTTAACAATAACAAATGATAGCGAGGTGTTTACCACATCCGATGCTACTTATTTAGCTGCAGAGGAAACCATTTAGTCATCATAGTGCAGGAGCATTAGTCCAAGCTTTTCCCCTCAAGAGGGTTGCCAAAATGCACTATGGTTTTAATGTATTGTTTAACAAACCAGAAAATTAATTGCATTGTCATGCAAGGCAGTTCTCTTGTAGAGATTGCTTAACAGCCTTTAATTGGAGGTTTTTGTTTGGGCAAGTTTTGCTTTTATGCTCTTCAGTTGCAGAGAAAATGTGAATGTATTACTGTGTTTTGGGCTCTCAGCATTGCTTTTTTACGCAGCGTAGTATTTCACTACTACTACTACAACAATAATAATAATAATAATACTTTTTGTTGATAATTATATTCTGTTTCTTCTATTGTTTTTGTTTGTTATCACTCTTTGGGGAGTGAAGTAAAAATTGGTCATGTTTTGGTCTATGACTTGTAAACTCATTATAGGCCATTGTGGCTATATTTTCTATAGAATTTTAATTTAATGTTGAGAATTAAATCCTATTTTTAAATGATTTTTAATTTTTGACTTTGAGTCAGATATTTCTTGTAGTTACTAACATTAACAAAATACTTTTAATACTGCTCTACTATTGCACACTGGCTTATAAGACATCCCTTTCTCAGGTATCTCAGAGATAATGCAGATATTACACTAGTCCATGTGTTGCAAGATCTTTATATAATATATAAATAAATACATCATATAATCAAAATATTATATTCCTTCAGTAAGTTTAGTATTGGGAAATTGTGATTTTATATCATTTTTCTGAGAGACCCACAATGGACTGACTCTCTGGTTGGTGTCAAGCACCTGATTATTTCTACCTCACCTCTACTATGTTACTGTCCAGAGGAGGCTGCATGTATCATGCCTTCACTACTGAAGAACGGCAAGAAGAGAATTTCTTACCTGACGGGGCGATGATCGAGAAGGGGGTTTGCCCGGGGTGAGGTTCAGCCATTGCACTCTGCGAAGTCACCAAATGTGGGAATCTTGACTGCATAATTTGTGGTAGTGGGAGACTGCGTCACGTGCTGCCCTGATTTAATTTTGGCAGCTGCAGTTGGTAGTGTAATAGCAGGGAATAGAAGGTTGCTGGTTCGAATCCCAGGACTGGTAACGGTATCACTGAGGTTCTCATTAGCAAGCAAGGGTCCCCAAGCGCTGCTCCCAGGACACTGCCCATGTCAGCTGCCCACTGCTCCTTCACAGAAGGGTCAAATGCAGAGGTTACATTTTGTTGTGGTACACTGTTTGCTGTGGTGTGTTCACAATGATAAATAATCAATCACTTTCATCAATTTCTTGAGCCAAGAAACACAAGGAATGGACATTAGACGAGTGGAAATCTGATTAATGAAGGCCTGATTCATGCAGTTTGTTGAGGTTGATATGTCTGCTACATGAAAATATTTATAATATTTACTCTAATCTGAGGTGCTGTTAATTTGTGGTTTCTAAAGCTGCTAACTTTAATGGACTTTCCTCATGCAGCAGTGGTGTTAGTTTTCTTGAACGGTGTTTGACAGTTTTTGTGACTGCACTTGAATAAACATTCAAAGTTCTAACTAACGTGAGTATCTTAAACATCGATGTTGTACAGAACAGAGTACCAACCTTATCCAACAAAACTGATGGTCTGAAGCACCTGAAAAAGGCAAGGAATTCCACAAATGAACTCCTGACAAGGCACACCTGTTAATTGAAAGCCATTCCAAGTGAATACCTCATGAGTCTGATTGAGAGAAAGCCGAGAGTGCAAGGCTGTCATGAAGGGAAAAGTGGCTACTATGAAGGATCTAGAATGTAAAACCTATCCTTGTTTGTTTAACACTTGTCAAAATAAATCATTGATGTTTTTGATGTGTTATGTGGGTTCTTTGCTTCTCAGTGTTCATGTTTGAATGTGTCTGCATGACTCATTTTAATGCCTTCATGCTGTCAGCTTTTCTGAGATGTTTTCTGATGATGGATCTATATTTGTAGTTTCTTGAAGCCTTAATGTAGCTTTGCATAGCCAGTAAAAAACATCAGTACATGCCATTTGCTTCCTGTGGTCCTAGATATTTGGATCCAAAGTGAGCCTACTTGCATGACATTAATGTGCTCTTCAAACCCATGTGTGTGTCCAGGAAGCTAAATGCCCTAATGTGAGGCTCCCATCTGTTCCATCACCTCCATAGCAATTAGTCTGGCTTGGTGCTGTCACCTGGATCCGACTGTGACCTTTACTTGGGGTACCTGAGAAATTGCACAAGCCACAGAGCTGCCACCCGGGAGGTCAGCCAGCATAAGCATGATATATATTATGTCACATAGACACACTCAAATACAGCCAAATACCAGTGATATACCTGAGTAATTATATAGCGCCTCATCCTCATCTCATCCTCTCATAGTATCAAGCGTTGCTTGTCTCAAAACTCTGATACCACTGGTCTACAGTCAAAATGCTTCTTAAATAAATTTACCCAGATTGTACTAACTTTGGGTTGCTAATAACAAAAATGATACGTAGTAATGTTGATTGGCTGCAATTTGTAAGATACGGTACTGGATCAGTAAGTATCGTTTTATATACGGGCCAATGTTTCAGAGTGACCATTTTAAGTGAGCAAAGATGCCTTGTTTATGCGTGAACAATTCAATTCATTCATTCACTTTCCGAACCGCTTAATCCCAACTGGGGTCGTGGGGGGACCGGAGCCTATCCAGGGAACTGACGGGCGCAAGGCAGGGACCAACCCTGGGCAGGTGCCAGCATACCGCAGGGCACACACACTCACACAATCACACTCACACCTTACAGGGGCCAACTTAGAGTCACCAATTAATCTATATTGCAAGCCTTTGGACTGTGGGAGGAAACCGGAGCACCCAGAGAAAACCCACGCAAACACGGGGAGAGCATGCAAACTTCACACAGAAAGGCACTACGGCCGTCCCTGGGGTTCAAACCCAGGACCTTCTCGCTGTGAGGCGGCAGCGCTAACCACTGCGCCACCGTGCCGGCCACGCAATGCTGATCAGTTTTGTTATATTTACGGGGAAGTTACCTTCAAATCACAGAAACGCAGTATAACTGCTGAGGTAAAGAACGCATATCATCTTTACTTCGGGTGCAAAGTTGGAGACCAAGACAAGAGCTGGGTCCACACATTTGCTGCAACAGTTGTGCAACTGTACCTTCATCAGTGGCTGAACAGGAAGAGAAAATCCATGCCATTTGCAGTACCCATTGCTTGGAGAGAGTCTACAGATCATGTCAACAATATCTTTTGAACGGTAGCAAATCAGCACACCAAAATGCATCAGAATTGGCAGATTTTATTCCTGAAGCAAACACCTTCCAAAAATTTGTAGACCAGTGTACTCAAAAGAAGAGGAAGACATGCATCAAGACTCTTTTCAGTCCTAGCTCCCAGTGGTGGCGCCAACTTACTTCTGCTGTCAGCGCTGCTGAGTCCCCTGCTGTCTTCAAATGTTATTTGAAGGCCCACTTCTTCATGGAGTACTTACGGGACCAACTACTCATCATACTCCATGTTAAATTTGTTTTAATAAACACTAAGACACTAGCTTTCGTTCATGTATTCTTGTTGTCTGAGCATTAACTTCTGATTTGATTGGGTTTGAAAGGTGTGTTACATAGCCGGCTGTAACTTAGTAGAACGACAGTTGTTAATTAAAGTCTAGCTTTACAGATTGAAGAATAGATGTGGACTACAACAAGGTGTTGTACGTCACGCGGGATGAGAGTGGATAAATGCTGTAAATATACTTCATACTATATCTTCAAGTAATTTGTGCATTTTGTAATATTTTAAGTAATTTGTACATGAAGTAGGAATTCACAATAACAACAAACACTTCACTCTACAATCACGATGAAAGTAATGTACTTTCTGTACAATTCTATTGACAACATTTTATTACTTTTTAAATTTTGCAGCTTAATTTTATAAGATCTTCTCTTATCTCTTACTACACGCTTTTATGTAATGACTAGCACACTTTTATGCAATATTATTTGTATCAAATCTTACTAAGCATGTCCCATAGTGGCAGTCTGGTCCTCATAGTTTTTGGAATTAAAGAAATTTGAGACAGTGGTGTTTCTCTAGTATCCTAGGCAATATGAATACAAAATTCAGAGCCAGGGAAGAAACACATTTCTTGGAAATTCATTCAACACTTCACATTCAAAAAAGAAAGAGGATAAAATATGAAATGTGTGATTGCCACATTCATACAGTTGTAAAAAGCAAGACACTGTGGAAGTAAAACAAATTATTCCAAATATGTTACTCACATAGAGAAATCTAATGGAATACGTTACAAATGACATTTTAGGACATGTATTCTGTAATCTGTAGTGGAATACATTTTAGAAGTAACCTTCCCAATACTGGTAACAAATATTTCTTTTTAGTATTTAGTATTAGTACTAAAATGCTCAAGCGCTAGATATACTCAAGCAGTATTCTAATGGGAGACTTTCCTTGTAAGGAGTCTTTACTTGTATTGAGTGACAAACAATGTCTTAAAGGCATTATTCCTGTTTTTCAAGCTTAGTCAAGCATGGCAGGAGTAGAGAGTGTGTACCTCATATTGCGTGACCACTATAGTCTGCAATTGCACACCACTGCAGTGTAACTAAATGACATTGTATTGGTATTGGTAAGTTGACATTGAGAGTGTGACTCAGATCGGTAGCTAATAAAAACAGGTATCAGAAAGCTGCCAAATAGCGTGAAACTTTCCTGTGTTACTAAAAAGATTTTGCATCCCATTCGTCTCTCCTTTGAAAACGCATCCTGTGCTACACACTGAGGTTAAGGTTGAAGTGTCTCTGTAGGGGCTTAACTGTACCGAGAGACGCACTCGGAGCAAAAGATCGGCACGCCTGGAGTATTCGAGTACGCCAGGGATCCGGCGCCAAGCCTCCTCCATGTTTGCAGCTCTCCAAAGGGCTCAAGGACGGAAAAGCGATTAAGGAGCTTCCATCTTGCTGCAGGCACCTTGTATCTCAAGGAAAGAGACAAATGGCACTGAATACTAACCTAAATGTCTTATAAACGGCTCAGAAAACTACTGAATAAGTCACAAGAACATTTGGTGAATGTGTTTTGTAAAAATGAGTGAACGGTAGAACGCCCAGCGAAGTGTAAAGGGCGATTTAGGAAAGAAAAGAAAAGACTTGCAGGTGCTTCATTCATTTTATTCAATTTGTTAATCACCACAGCAATAAAAGCAGGGGAGCCGGCCCCTCTCCACACCTCTGGTTTGGAGAATATGAGTCACTTTAATGAAGTAACAAGACAGTTAATCTGAATCAAAAATAGATTAAAGTCTTTTGTCTTACGATTTCCCTTAATGCCAGGCTTTATTTTACTAGCACAGTCTCAGACTAAGTTTGTAGGGGCTGTAATGAATGAGAGCAATTTTATCGGGTTTCAAATGAATCCAAAAAGAAAGAGTGCAGCACTAATCCCCACACTAAAGCAAATCAAGCTGGATATTGTTATCCTTTGTACCATCGATCATGTACATTCAAAAAGTCTGTGTTGATGTTGCTGAGATACAACATAACTGCTTTGACCAAATAACTGCATCAAATTGCATTCATAAAATAAATTAATCGAATACAAGTAATTAATTAACAGAATTTTATGAATGCAATTTAATTCAAATAATTGATTAATAATTTTGTTCTGACAGGTTAGTTTATGCTCGGAAGTTCCATCTCTTTGGTCCTTTATTCACGTTTTATTGCCCAGGGCATCAGTTTCCAGTTACAGTCTGACCCTTTTACTTTTAAGTAAAAGGTATAAAATCATAGAACACAGTATCACTGAAAGAAAGATGTGAATATTAGAAGTTCTCGAAAAGAAAAGAGGCATTGCAGTGTGCATGAGCATGTGCAACACACACACACACAGAAGTACAATAGTCATCTACAACATAAGCATGGAAATAAATTCCTTTTCATTTGCAGATTAATCTGTCACAGACTCTCCAGACAAGAGCCTCAATGATGACCTCAGTCCAATTCCTGCAGGAAATCACAGTGGGGGGGAAGCCATTAGAATTCATTCATTATTCATGCCAGGATCACAATGTTCCCTCTACGGTAAGGGGGGTAACTCTGCATTCTTAACTGCTTATGGACAACTTTCACTACTAAAATGGCTGATCACAAAGATCATCATCACCTCAATTTCCCAATTGGGCTTTGACTTTTTGGGTGTGGGCGTTTTTTACAATCATTTTCATAAGCATGTCTCTGTATCATAATCACTTTTACAAAACACTTAACACATTCACCACATCTGTTAACTATGTCAGCTAAATAGAGAATACTTCCGCATTGCTTTCATACAAAATCATTCTGTCAGTATATACTAAGGGTCGACCGATTATCGGGGGCCGATATTAGGCATTTTGCCGATTATCAGTATTGGTGTTTAATTTTAACCATCACCGATATTAAGTATTTACAAGGTGCACTACTGTGGTTCCACAGGCGTCTCTTCTCTCAGAGTTTACGTATTTATAAACAATAACGTTATTTAAATAACGTTTTGTGTTGGTGTTCATAAAATTCCATATTTTGATGGATTTTCTTTCTTTCTTTTTTTCGTATATCAATTGCAAAAATCGGTTATCGGCCCCGTTAACTGGCAATAATCGCTATCGATCTCAGCCCAGAAAGAAACGATACTGGTTCAACCTCTAGTATATACTACCAGCAAAATTTTGCACAATTTAGCCAGAAACTAGAGCCTCTGTTCAAAACAGTTTTCGACAAAACAGAAATCGCTTTATGCTGCATTTCAACAAATGAAACTATTACTATGAATTACTGGTACTGAATGCAATGTATTGTTAGTAAATGATTGTAATTTATTTTTCCTTTAGAGTATATTGCACATATAAATGGACGTGATACTGAGACGTGTGAAAATGACGGTAAAATCCTTAATGTAGCCCTGCTTTTCTGCTAAGGGTCGTTTCAAGTAAAGGCTAAATGGTGTGAGCCTGCAGCAACTGGACTAAATGTTCCACTCTTGAAAACAGATCATTAGTATAAATGAATGAAAATTCAAAACTAAAATGAGATCACCATCCGTTTGGCCATCATTGCAAAACTATCACCTTCAAAACGCTGCATCTGAACTCCGTCTGATACTATAGTTCTAATGCGTCAACTTCCGACACACTTGCAGCAGCCTGACATCATGCTAACAAGCTCAATGAAGCTTATTGTAAGAGAACAGCAGAGAGACGTTAACATCACAGCGCTAATTTAGATAAAGCTTGAAGGTGGTGTCATTAGATCGCATTATCACGCTAGTCCCTCGTGATGCTCCTACAGCACGGAGAGGCCAGATTGTTTGTGTCGTCTCTGTTACAAGCTGCTGTTTTCCAAATTAGCCTTTTGACTGCTTAATCTCTCGGTACATGTCTGCAGTGAAGGTTTATACAGGGAAGCTCTTCTCGACTTATCTCTCTGGCTGCTGACATTTCCGGGAACGGAATGTTGTATTATCACTGTGGGCCTTTCTTGAGGCTGACAAGTGACAGTCCAGTTTCTCATTCAGTTGACACCTAAAAGCACTCTGCCTTTGTTGCAATCGGCCTGTAAACTGCCCGAAAATTGCTTCCAACCCCGTAAATTGTCACACGTATCTATACAGCAAACGCTGTGGCGGCGCAACGCCATCGTGTGATGACATTTCGACGGCGGGAGTGTGAAGCGGCGGTTGTCGTCACATGCATGTTCGTCCGTTTATTTGAATAAAAATAAAAACCTTCTGCAGATGTTTCATGGCATCTCAAAAAGCTAAAAATGGTGCGTCATGTACTAGACATTTGTCCAGTGGTTTTAATGAAGATTCGGACTTTCAGATTTTTGGATGCTTTCATTCAACATATGAACTTTCTAACAAATATCAAACCTTCACAGGGAAAACTTGAGAGCTTGAACCGAAGGCAACTAGGCTTCATTTATGTTCTTGAAGACGCTTCACCGCAGCTTCTTCAGATCCTCTAAAACCTGAAAGAACCTAACGTTCAACCAAGGAGACCAACAATTAGGTTGAAATCGACAAGTGTGTTTATTTGTTTGAGCAATTTCAATGTGTATGCGAAAATCTGTGGCGGAAACTCGTCGCTTGGTCTCTGAAGTCAGCAGGTCTGATGGGAGGCGAAGGGATGAGGTGGGCGAAACCGAACAGCTGTAACAGCAGAGAAGCAGGTTAGAATTACTCCTTATATATAAAACCAAGACCAATGTGACTTGAGCTCATTAGGTCTCCTTGTTTGAACTTTCTTTAATTCATGCTCTCAAGACTACCATACCTTCACGGGAGAATTTCAAAAAAGCTAACAAATCCCATTTGCAACTACATACTGCCGCTTAGCAAACCCAAAAACATTCTGCAACCCATTACACTCACCAAGCCCTTGGTAAAAATTTGAGAAGTCAAAGGGAGACGTTTCAATCTCCAAAAATGAATCTCCACAGGCTCTGAAGTCCATCTTTGAGAGCAGATCTTCCTCTTCATGGCCCCTCATCATCTCGGGAGGTACTCCTGAGGCAGTCCTGTATAGTTACTGGCCCTGAGCGCCTGGTCCACAGCGCTAATATAGCCATCGATCAGCCTCTTCATGTCCGGAGTGAAGGGGTCGAAGGCCGGACGGCGGGCCCCCGAGCGTTTGAAATGGCCGTCCTTGTTGGTCTCGGCACAGAGCAGATGCTCCTCGCTGACGCTGATGTTGAGGAAGGAGGTGATGGTCCTCAGCGTAGGCACCAGCGACTCCTGCAGCTCCTCGTAATGGACCACCAGTAGCTTCTGGCCAAAACGAAGCCAGTCCAGCACGTGGGAGGCCCACCAGGACGCGTAGCTGCCCACAAACTCCGGCCATTCTGCAGAGGCGAAAAAGAACTTGAAGCACATGGCAAATGTCCAGTTTTCTACTGAATAAAGTAGACTTTGTTCCATAGTCAATTCTGCATCACTGAGAGATAACTCCACGAAGTTAGGGCTGGGCAATACTTTCTCAGATATATCATTCCATATTGATAATTACTGCTCCCCATCATAAACTAGGGGTGCAACTAATTATTCTTGATGATTATCGATGATTATCGTTTTAAAACAGACAAACAAAATGAACTTCAATGTCCATTAGCACTTGAACCTCACTCATAAACATTAATGTTTTGTGAATATCACTTCTATATGTTTGCTAATATTAAGAAACACTGTTTTATAACTTTCTTCCTGTTTCCCGTCTGGCCTGTGTACCTTTAAACTGGAAACGTAGTGCAATCTCTTGTTTGTGCTCCTGACACTAAATTAAATAAATACAAAATTATTAATTAATACAATCTTTGGATATAGTGACATGTAGTAAGTGTAGTATGAACATAGTGGATTTATTTACGGAAAGGCGACAGGCAATTTCTGCCGTTCCACATCTAGTTTAGTTAAGCCAATGATTGCGTCAAAAGCAGAGCAGAGGATGTTCTTCCTACAGAAGTTCAATCTACCAAAAATAATAATGGTGCACTTCTACACTGTCATCATAGAGTCCGTTCTCACTTCCTCCATCAGTCCAGTACGCTGATTCCACTGCTAAGGGGAAGAGCAGACTGCAGTGCATCATTCACTCCGCTGAGATGATGATCAGCTGCAACCTGCCACCTCTACAGGACCTATACGAGACATCTTGGACACCAACTCTTCCAGACTCTTCCCTCCTTCAGAAGGTTGTGCTCCATCAAAACCAAACCTTCACACCATAAAGCCAGCTTTTCCCCACACTGCAACTGGGCTCATCAATAAGGTCAGAGACCACCACTGACTCTTATCTCCCACCCTGTGCTGCACTTTTTGAAATGTAGTCTGTGAACGTTGTCATATTCCTCATCCTTGGCTCGGATTGTACAGTTGGTTATTTATTCAAATCACCCATCTTCTGTACAGGTTTGTAAATAATGCATATCCTAGCACTCTCTTTAAAATTGCCGTTTTTCAATTTGTACAACAATATCCACACTCTTCTATTTATATATTATTATCTTATACATGAAACACATTTTGAAAAATCTTTTTGCTCTTAATGTCTAAGCACCAACCACCAAAGCCAATTCCTTCGTATATGACAATGTGCACTGCTGGGCAAAAAAATTTAACACGTGGTACACATTTGTTTCCTGCTTGTTGAACTTGTAAATAAAAAAGCATGTACCGAAAGTGCGATTAACTCTGTTTGCCTCATTTTTACCCAGCAGTGAAGTTGGCAATAAGCTTCTTTCTCATACTGCATCTGGTTTATTTTAATCTCTCTGTTTTGTCTCACAAGTAATATTATCAGTATCACATAAATGGTATTGTCGTTTCACAAAATCAAAATGTAAAAATACACAATACTCATTTAAAATGTGTTTATTTGAAATGAAGCACCAGCCACATTTGTTTACATAATGACGCAAAAATGAGGAGTAAATTAGTTGGCAACTCTTGTAATAATCGATTCTATCGTTTAGTTATTATGCAGTCTTGAAGTAAACGTAATATCTGTAAGATCAGTTCATTGTTAACTGCATTGTGAACATTCTATGCAGCCTTTTATTTAAAGACAAGAACTACCCATTTGACATGTCAAGTTAATATACTGCCACCTGTGCGACTCGACCTGATATCGGTTGTTGTGGAAATGCAGGATAGAGGGGTCTATCTCTCTCACTCTAAATAATGTTGGGGAGGCAGTGTGCTTGTAGTTTGGGACACACAGCAGGGCTAAATCAAGCTGAGTAACTTTCTGAAGCATTCGCTTTCTCCCTTGCCGGTGCAACTGAAATCCTATGCCTGTTAAAAGATTAGCTGCTCGTGCGTCACTCTTAGCACGGATCTTCATGAAGGTGTTAGGCTGTTTATGAGGCATTATTTACTCATATTTTGTCATGTAAATCACGTAGGGCTGGTGCTTCATTTCCAAAAAAACTTAAAAAATGATTCTGACATAATTTGTGAAACGACGATACCACTTCTGTGACGCTGATAATATTACATTTGAGTGCAAGGCAAAAAAGAGAGGTTAAAATAAACCAGAATCAGAATTACATTTATTGCCAAGTACACTGTCAAGGACTTTGCTTTGGTGGTGCTTAGACATTATGAGCAAAAAGATTTTAAAATGTGTTTTTATGTACTTAACATAAATTAATATAAATAGAGGAATATGGATACTGCTGTACAAATTAAAAAAGGACAACTTTAAAGAGAGTGCAAGGATATGTAGTTATTTGCAAAACACAGAATGGGAAATTTATGCTTGCATATTTATAATCCATGCTTTCCTAATCCGTGTATCATCTGTTAAAACCAAAGTGTTATTTTCAAAATTATTAATTGATATTTTAGGTTTTTTATCAAGTGCAAGCGACATGGCCCTAGAGTGACATGCAGAACAGTAACCCTCTTACTGCCAAGGAACCACACAAAGTTAGGAACAGTCACTTCCGGGTCACACCACGTGTTCACTGAAAACAGAAAATTTAATAAAAGCGCACGATTTTCATTTTTCATTTGAGTGAATATGATGAGTCTGATTTTTCATTTTTGAACCTGGAAAAACACCTGATTTTGTGTTTAGCTTTTGGGTGTTAATATATAAACTGAATGAAGAAATAATACACAGATTTTTCCTGGTGGTTTGAATTTAAATTAATCTAGCAAACCGTTTTCTTACTGTTATTGACTATTATAATACATATCACAATTGTATTTATCACCATTTTTATAGCAAATTCAAGTAATCTTAGAAAAATCCACATTTGAATCGATTTCCTTTTAGATTTTGTAGCCACTTTGGAAGGGATAATATGTTGTGTGGTGACAGTACCTTTGCTCTTCCAGTGCTGGTCGGAGGCGTAGCCGAGGTGGCCGGCGCATTTGCGGTTAAACTCGGCCATGAGAGAGCGGTAGGGGTTCCTGATAAGCAAGATGGCTGAGTCGTACATCTCTGCGTCCCGCTTGCTGCTCTCGTGCGTCTTCACACAGATGGTCCGGCCACTTTTCCAGTAATCCTTCTCGCCCTTGAAGCCTGCACAGAAGGGAGGATGGAAACAAAGGAATTGGGGCCAACCAGCGCCATGTGGAGGAAAAAAACTCAGTGTCGGGTCTCCGTCCAAACACGCACAATAGTTTTGTTGTTTTTGTGAAATAGCGGCGCAGATGACATATTTGTATAAAAATTATGATGTGAAAAGCCTTACATTTGTTAAGCTTGTTAACTAACGGTTAATCATGCATATAAACTACAGATTAAAATGTTGGATGAAGTAAAATACTTGGGAAACCGGGAAGTTTTAAGAAATGTGAGTCAATTGGCCAGTTTGTGGCGTAACAGATCCCCCCTGATCGGAAGGCCACCAGTTTGAATTCTGGACAGGTAAAGTTACCACTGAGGTAGTCATGAGCAAGTTACCATCACCAAGCACTGCTCTCTGATCGCTGGTTGTGTCAGCTGCCCATTGATCCTTCACAGATGAGTCAAATGCAGAGATCACATTTTGTGGTGCACTGTGTCCTGTGACGTGGTGTGTTCACAATAACCAATAATCACTCACTTTGACTTTCAGTTAGCAACAAAGATTTTAATGAAGACTCCCTTCAATGTCAAACGGTCAAAATGCTATTTTAACTTCATGGGTCAGACTTTTAACAATGAGGTGGCTTTCAAAATACACATTTTTCCAGAAATTCTTACTTTAAAACAGTAATTGAACTCAACTCTAAGATGACATTGGGCCTCATTAAAGTTTTTTTTCTCAAATGGTAATCCATTTAAACAGCATAATATTACACAACTGTTGAATTGATGCAAACCCAAAAGCCAATGTTCTGCACAAACAGGCACGCAATAAAAATGTGTTCTCCATTTGTAGATTCCGTTCAATTCAAAATAAACATTATGAAAACTAAGTGGGTTTTAATAACAAGTTTCTTCTTAAGAACGGTTGGTGAATGAGGGCCATTGAGCCTAAGAATTTTTAGCACTAATTTCTCATGTGTTCATCTTTTTATGTGAGACGCAAGTCGATCGATAATGACTTTCACAACGTTGCCACTATTCTCGACCTTACCCAGTAGATCATGAAAGAGTAAGTCACACTATGACAGTGAGAAAATGAGAAGAGAAATAAGGCGGCGAGACGGAGGATGGTGTTTACCTCTGTTGTAAAGGGTGCCATCAAAGTAGTAGCTGCCAGTGTAATATCCAGTGGCCAGCTCAATCAGGTGTCTGACCCAGGTGTTGCCTGCACCAGGGAAACTGGACAGTGCCACAAGGTTATTTGATTTTTCTGGCAGGAACCTCCTTTCTGTACACCTAGAATCTAGAAAACCAAGGACAGGAAATAAGATTTAGACCTAAAACAGAACACTGGCCATGTCAAATTGATTTTGCTGATCATTATGGATTATACACTATATATCTAGCATGGCTAGATCCTTGATTTTATACATCTGTGGCGAAACTATTAGATTTGCCCATTATTTTCAGCTCATATTCAATGATGCATTTATTGTATGTTGGAAAAGTAGTGCTTGTGTCCCGCACCTTCTGCCTTAAAATGTATGGTGGTATGTTGTGCCAAAATTCTGAGCATGCGAGCGCAATTTGCGAGCAAAGGTTTGCGTGCAAAATCTCTTGTCATTACTTGCTCAACTCTGCCTGCACACGTGAATTTTTTTAACTAACGCTCAACTCTGCCTGTGCTTGCACTCGACTCTGCCTTCCTCATTTATTGCCACTGTATCGGCATTGGCAGATGTAAGCATGAAAAATATTGGATAGCGGCATTGGCCAATAATTCCCTTATCATGCATCCCCAGTTGAAACCGATATTGACTTTTTCAAAGCAATGACGTTGCTTGATTTATTTCTTTACAAAAAATAACATAAGGAAGTCTCTTTTTTACATTTGTAATGTTCATTTAATAAATGTTTCCAACAGTGGAGTGGACGGGCTATGCAACAACAATTTGTGCCGCAACATCACACGCAAATTCTAGATTTATGAGTGCTGTAGCTACACAAAGTGTTGTTCGTCTCCACATCTTTTATCAGACACACCAATTTATTTTCAATTGGCTCACATCTTCCAATAATATTGCCAAGTCGATATATCGATCCAGCACCAACATTAAAACTTGATAATAGCAACAGAAACGTGCAACTTGAATACTGGATGCTATATTTATCAATCATTGGTAAGAATATCTGCCATGTGTTGGTGCCTGCCCGGGGTTGGTCCCCGCCTCGCGCCCGTAGTTCCTGGGATAGGCTCCGGTCCCCCAGTCCTGTGACCCCAGTTGGGATTAAGCGGTTCAGGCAATGAATGAATGAATGAATGTATGGTAAGAATATTACCTGATAATCTGAGTCTCACCTTGCACAGGGGTCTGATAAACCCGGAGAAAGGATCGGCAAGATTTGGTCCCATTCGCAGGGGCACAAAGTTCTTCCTCCACTGGCTCATGGAGGGAAAAAAGTGGTGTAGCATAGCCACAGAAACAATCTGGTTTGCTCAGCATGGCTAAAGGAAACTCCTAAAGAAAGAGAAAGACTATACTGTAAGTGGAGAAAAACTGAGGGAAATGTTGTGGTGCTTCCGCAAAACGGATATGAGTGTGGCCTATGCTTGTGCCCTTACACGTTCAAACTATTGTATCTCAACTTCCTTTCATTCAGACGGGGATGCTCTGCCTCTCGGCTTATCATTACATCAAATCCCTTCTATTTTTGGATCCCATTAAGTGAAAGCACTTTCAAACGCCGCAATTAGTTTCTCGGTTGACAATCAATTGACCCCGGCGGCGAAGCGTAACGAAGCGCGTCCATCTGATAGAGGAGGCTGCCATTACGCTGCAATCATGGCGTTCCAGCGCTGTGCAAGATTGATTATGGTGTGAATTGATTCTCTTAAGAGCCAAATTAATGTTTAAACAACCAGGTTGTTTTCAAAGGACTGCAGCAAAAAAAAAAATCAAACTTTCATCCAGAGCGCAAAGACAAGAACATTAGCCGGAGCCCAGATCCCAGGAGAACAGACAATCAATGCTAATCTTCCAGAAGTATAAGCAGAGGGGAAAGTGAGAGTGAAAGAGAGAACTGAAGAGACGTGTGTACGTGTGTGCATGTGTGTGTGGCACACCTTGTCCATACAGGCCTCGATGCAGGACTGATAGGTGAGGTTGGGCTGATGCATATGGACCAGCGACGCTGCCGTGGTGTTGTCAGGTCTCCTGAAGCAGCCTCGATAACGCACATTCCTGTCTGAAGGCAAAAGACGACGACAACGGTTACAGATTTTAAGTACCGTTTTAGACCGTTTGAACTTGGGTTGCTTAGGTCTAGGTGTAGTTGATTTGACAGAAATTTAAGTTTACGTGTCATTTAAAGCTATATCCACTATATACACACTATAATAAGCCTAAAAAACAAAAGTATAGAAAAACACCCCAAATCTTCTTAGGGCTGTAAGGCTTACATTATTGAGGTTCATGTGCATTCATTTTTCAGGAAAAAACAATTCTAACAAAGACAAACTTTGGCTTTGGGAAGTGTACCCCCCTAAGAAGCCTATTTATATGTGCTTTTTGTTTATTTACCTAAAGTTTTACTTGATTATACAACTGCAAAACAAGCCTTGTAGACTGATACTTTTCATCAATTCATGTTTGCGCAGCTGCGTCGTCCTTTTTCGCGAGACGGGTTGAACCCAGGAACGTTAAAACATTTTCGATGCATATTACAGACATCTAACTTGCAATAACAGAAGCCCTCCAGCGGAGCCACGGCCACGAGAGCGGTGAGAGAGACTTGGAGCCCAAACGCAATATCGCACTTGCCTATGAAAGCGTGCGGATTGTGCAATTAAGGCAATTAGGGATTCATTAAGCAGCATGTGTCGGCTGGCCTTGCGGGACGCTCATCGGACTCTTCTGACATGAACTAGTACCACTGGGGCCGGGGGGGCTTTTGTTTGCCTCTGTGAATAAATAAAGAGGCGGCTCGGCCTCAAACGGACTGGAACGATGTTTGATCCTCCGAGGGCTGGAGAGATGACACAGCTGCGCAGAATCATCACACGCTTTTGGAAAAAACACAGGCCAGGGTACACAGCAACAAGGAACCATGGGGTTTGGCTTTGACAGTGTGGGGGTGACATCTAAGCATTCAACAAAGCCAAACGTCTGTGTGTTTTTCTAGCGAGAAAGCCTTACAACACTACTGAAAATTGCTTTTATGAAGAAGTCTTGAAAGTGTAACAACTAGACTAAAAAGTTTAAATGCTAGTTAACAAAGCGCAATTAATCAGAATGTGCTTTGGTGGTTGGATAAAAAGATTTTAAAAAGTTAGAGAGATTACTTTTTTAAAGGAGAATGCAAAAATAGGTTAAAAAAAAACCCTAAGATGTGTCGGAATTTTATGGCTTGAAAAAAAATGCTTTTATAGTAAAGTTCTAGGTTTAATTTTGTAGTAAACCAGTCAAAAGACTTGCTTTTGCTTGCTAAGGTTAAGGACAGTGCTAGGGTTAGAGTGTTACATTATATACGTCTACTATTTATTGGAGTAATAAATACCATCAGAATTTGCTTCGGTGGGTGGATAAAAAGAATTTAAAAAGAGAGAGATACTGAATGAATGAATATACAAGGTACTAATATAAAGAGAGGAATATTAAATATGGATATAGCAGTACATAGTAGGGATAGTGGGGAAAAACAAACAAAATTATATATGTAATAATTTTGATATATGTGTATATTATATACAGTATATACACTGTATATACTGTTCAATTTTCATCATTATTTTGTGGTTTTATAGGCTTCTGCAAATATATGATAGCACAGACTGAACAAGACTCTATTCTAGTAAACAGTACATGACGGTCGAGCGAGCTGTAAGATGGAAATGGGGAGCTTTCTTTCAGCATAATTTGCAGGATGCATTCAAAATAATGAATATATTAACTATTAGGGCATAAAACATGCTTGGGAGGTTTAATGATTTTATTTGTCAGTGCATATGAGGGGATGCAGCTGTTGTTGCGCTGGGTTGGCTCCAGCTGGACTGCGGCTGACCCATGGACGGGACTGAAGGGGGGGGAGGGGGGGGGGCAGGACAGCCAAGGCCAGCACCATGGGAAGAAGGGAGACCAGCCTGACTGGCCAGACCTAGACATACGGACGCTCACAGAGCTGGAGCCAGACTCCATATAATCAGCAGGACTGGCTGCAAGAGGCAGCAATGTAGCCCTGCCCTGGGGGGTTGTTTGTGAGTGTGTGATGAGGTTTTAGATATTTGTCAGCATCTGATTGTCAAAACAATATTAAACCTGTAATGTATGAGTTTACTCCAGGCTCGGGAGGACATTTTTGTACATTTTGTACAAAGGCCCTCTTGAGAAAAACATAACATTACAGACAGGTTTCAGCATTTTTTTTAAAGGAGACAATGGTAAAATGGCTTAGTATTACTTGCAAAATCTACAGACTTGTGCACTAGAAGATAAGCGGACGCGGCTGTCTTTTAAAAGACTGAAAAACGTAAGATGTGTTAGATGTTTAAGAATTGAAAAAACTGCTTTTATAGTTTCAGGTTCCAGGTTTAATTTGAGCAGTAAATCAGTCAAAGGCTTTGCTTTCGTCTGCTAAGGTTAAGGACAGAGTTTAAAGGATTACAGTGTTACATTATTTACATCTACTACTTCTTGAAGTCAGTGGAAGCAGCAGCAAGTTGTGACTGTGTGTGTAAGTGTATGCATGTGTGTGTGTGTGTGTGTGTGTGAAAGAGGGGTTGGGGAGGATATACACACATTCAGGTGTGTATTTAAGTTTGCAGATTATGCACACTTTGTGTGTGTGTGACTAGAGAAATGATTCAGTGCCAGCTGGGCTTGTCAGCTGAAAGTGCATGCGCTCTGGTGATTGGTAAAACTGTGTGTGTGAGAGTGTGTGTGTGTGTGTGTTTGTGAGTGTGTCGCAGCATGCATGACTAGAAAACTGATTCTGTGCCAGATTTCTGCCAGCTGTTTATGCAAGTGTCTGTGTTTGTTTGTGTGTGCGTGTGTGTGCTATGTGTGTGTGTGTGCGGAATGTGTGGAACGTGATCAGAAGTATACAGACTGAACATCGCTACTCACATCTCCGCTGCCCGGGAAGCACCTCCCCCACCTTGTAGACGGACAGGCGGGCCACGCCCCCACAGGCGGAGCCCTTCTCCCCTTTGCAATCCAAATTACACTCTTCATCCCTCATCTGGATGCTGCTAATGCGGTTGCCACAGTAACATTCGGACCCGTACTCCAGGCCGGCGTACTGATACCCGCTGTGTGAAAGAATAGCAGCCAAATCACATTCCGCTCATTAAAAGGTGTGCCAAAGTTGGGAGGCAATTAAAGTCATGTACGTAGACTGGTGCCGTGTCACATTTACAGCTTATAAAATCGCAGTGGTGAAAAACGAGGACGACAAGTGCAGGGGCGGCGCTGGCATTTTCTCACGTATTATTTCTACAATTAACAAGGACATAAAAGATTTATCTGCAAATGTTTAGAAGCACCTGAGGCGCACATGTCCTATTATTTCCTCTTAAACATTTTAGCTATTTGAGGCATATAAATTTCACTCCCGTGAAAAATAATCACTTCTAATTTAACCCTTTCATACACAGTTTTCACTTGAGCTGACAAAACAGGTTTTGGTTATGAGGGAGCACTGGTTAAGGGTCTTCCTCAAGGACCCAGTGGTGGTAGTTCTGGTAGACCACCTGACCACCACTACAACTACTACTAAAAATCTTGAATATTGTAAAACACAATATAACACTGTTATACATTGGCCCAAGCTATGGTGCCCATCTGTAACTGCGTGCAATTTGTTATGCCTCGGAAGTGTTACTGCTGTAAATCTGGTTCACTGTTCGACATTCACTAATTTGTACATATTGGTATGACAATGAGCAGAACAAGCAACGCAACACACTACAATCCCAAAATCGAATCACACGATTATACTGTTTAATTTCCTTAAAAACACCAGCTCTCGCTCGCAATCTCTGTGTTCCTGATGGCTTTATTGCTGCAGGATTAGGGACCGTCACCAAATTACACCACTGTGTTTAAACAAATAATTTTTGAGATGTTATTTTAATAATAAATAATTTATTATGTACATATGGGTGTGTAATTATTACATTGCATCAGTTAAGAAAACAGTATTTAAGTCAAGTATTTCCTTAAGCATAACAGAATAATCTCAGTCATGTATTCAGACCATTTTAAAGCATTATTATCTGTTTTCTGTTTAAAAAATCTCAGAGACTGTATCGGTTTTGTATCGTATTGGCAGATATCCAAATTTACAATATCGGTATGGTATCGGACATAAAAAGTGCCATGTTTATAACACTGTATTATACAATATAACACTGTTCAATTGCAATATTCCACAATCACCATGTATAAGTCATGTCATGTACTTCATAATACCCAGCTGGTCAAAACTGAAAATCCCATTTCCTACATCAGCACTATCCAGGGAACTTCCAATTTAATATTCAAAATGATGTCATATGCCTAAAGGTCGCTGTCGGTTCTCAAGAGTCTCTCATTCCTTTTTCAGAAAACACTCCTCAGTGGTCATTATGAAAGCAGAACACCCGGCGAAACACGAGACACTCTCATAAAAGTGCATCATGGAGCAAAGGCGCCAGTTCTAGAATCAATGTGAAATCATTTCAGAACTAATTGCTTCAGGTGGGTAAATTCAAAATGACAAAAGCAGCAGACTCCTCTTTTAGCGGCGGCGCCAAGCCTGTCGCGGTCCAGAGCAAACCCCCTGCCGTCCAGCTCTGACTGATTAGGGATGCAATTTTCCGGCCCGGGAGCTTCCTTTTTGCTGTCTACATGGCAGACGAAAGCCTGGGGAGGGTGTTGCGAGTTGGTCATCAGCCAGCCTGCTGCACCAAACATCTGCCTCGCCGCCTCGGTGGCCCGCAGCGCCGGCCCGAGCCACTTTGTAGGGGCAGCTCTCTGCAGAGCGACGCCCGAAGCCACCTGGCCGGCTCCTGAAACCTCGACGTAAGGCAACAACGCGTATGTGAAGTCAGCGGACGTCTGTCTACCTGCCTGCCAGCACTCATCACCCCATCCGGGCTCCGTCTGGGCCGTGATGGTGCAACTGAGAAAGCGTCGGCCAAATTTCTAGGACAAAGCAAGTTGATGACATTGACGCTTAAAATGCATTGACATCAATATTTGGAACTGATGAAGCATTTTTTTTTTTACTTTTGAGTTCTGAAATTCTTTAAATAATTATAACAAATCTTACATCACATGTCTTTTTGGCTACGCTACTTGGTCGGCAACACATTATTTAAAAATATGGTGGCCATTATGATCATGGCTTGGCCCACCCAAAAATCTTCCTGGCCCAATCTGTTATCAAGAGCTGGATCCAGCCCTGACTCGGACCCTAAGAAGAATCAGTGTAAAAGTCTCCAAAGACTACAAGCTGTGAAAGTACTTTAAATGGTTAGAAAGCAAAAAGGTATTTTGTTTACTGTGCCAAGTTTCAATTGGCACTGCGGCATCAGTGCTGTACAAGAGTATGTGAGAAAACTCACAGCCGTTATTCCGGAGGCTGAACCACCAGCAAGGCTAAACCACCCTAAAGTTCTATTAGTAGGAGGGATGTTTTGTCCTTGTAGCTGCAAAATACACCCATTATTCAAACCATAAGTCAATTACTTGCTACATTAAATTTCTACTAAATAAGCAAGCAAATGTTTAGACTAGAATCTGGACTTATTCTACATTGACTGACGGTGACCATGTGTGTCCTTGAGCGCTGGCCTTGTTAAGACCGTATCTAACTATTTTCTCTCTCATTATTTTAAGCCCACTTCATTATGCAGGGAATACCAAAAGCTGACTAATGAATAAAATAGATTGATCAATAAAATAATCAATAATGGCACCCGACTGAATTCATATTAACTGAGTTTGTTTGAATGGCTTTGTGCCCGTGAGCAATGACGAGCAAACCTCTGCAAAATGTTGCCCCGTTTTCCCTCGCTCGATATCAAGCATCCTCCACATCATTTCTGGGAATTAAAGGCCGAGGCTCAAAGCCCGAATCTGAGCTCACCGATACCTGTGCAAGCACAGAAGGGAAAGCTTTCCTCTTCGCGTCCCTCTCTAAGCCACTAAAGCCGGCCAGAGTTAGCTGCGCTCTCTGCAGCGACGCCGCGGAGCATATTTGAGGAGATTTAGCCTTAAACAGAGGCAAAGACTGACATCGAAGGCCTACTTGTACAGCCTTGTTGGGGTATCTGCCTGTATTGTTGGTGACAGGATGCGTTTTTTGTCTCACATGCAACTTTCTCCCATTGGAATTCTCTTAAAACCTTGTCATGCTCAATAAAACATGTCTCGTCAAACTGTGCGCAGAACCCGACTGCAGACTTGCATGAGTTCATGTCTTTGCTATTGCTTAGAAGGTGGTAAAAATGTGAAATGAAATGACCGTTCAAATAAGTCGCTCAGCAATCAGTTTCTGTAAATCACTCAAGCGAACTCGAGACATCAGGTTTTATAGCCTGAGCCGCATGATAGGTCTCAAGAACCAAAGAGAAATAACAGCAGACAGTGTGAAGGGGATTTCTGTTCTCAACCTCACACCATTAATGAGGCAACCTGGGCTGCTTACGCTACACAGGTGCCAGGTTTTATGCTTACATAAAACTCAATATGCTCACTTTTAACAACACAGTACATCCACTGAAACACACCGCCGGCAGATTTACCAACATCTTTAATTGTTTTCAAGACCAATGATTAATGTTGGTTATTATCTGGCTCATCCTGAGTCACATATTGTTCTGAATTATTCATTTACATCGGGTGTGTATAGTTCCAGTCCTGGGGAACCGATATCCTGGAAGTTTTCCATCATTCTTGAGTTCAGAACATTGGCACTATGTCTCAGGTGGAAGCTCACCAGAACTGACTCGCCACATATGACGGACATCCTCCAGGATACTGTTCCCCCGGGACTGGAACTGGACACCCCTGATTTACATATTGTTCAGGAGTTGATTCATACTCAACATTTATCAGAGCAATTTTGACATTTATAGGAAAATCTGATTAATTGATCAATACTTATTTTTCCTAACCTCTGTTATGTATATTTTATTCTCATAATAATTTTATTTTTCAGAAATAGAGTCAAACGAACAAAACCACAAAAAAGCATTAGAGAAGTGGCAATGTACCCTCTAACGGACAAACTATGCAATGATAACACTCAATCAGGATCTGCCTTTCAACTTTCTGTTTCTACTCATCATTTATCGGCCTTTATAAATTCAGATAATGGTTTCGCTGTAATTAGCTTGTATGGCATCATATCAGCTGCCAATTTACTGGTCATTCTCTAATTCAAATGTACATTCATGGAACAGTTGTACTGAAGTCACTAAGGGACTAGGGGTTAAGGGTCTTGCTCAGGAGCCCCACAGTGGCAGCAGTGGTTTCATCTCTCAAAATATTTAAGCATGACTTCATTGCAAACAGAGTTGTTCTGTTATTTTAAACTGTTATATTTCAGGACAAACTTTATTTATAATTTAGGTAAACAGACCACAAAATGAACTGTATTAAGAGAAGATGGATAGATGCCCTATGACTTTAATTTAAGTCAGGAAGAATACAACCAACTTCAAGAGGCACATGAAAGCGCTCCCAACTGCAAAATGAAAAGATGCATGAAGCATTTATACTTTGTTCTCAATGTTATTGCGTATTTGGTTGTGTCAGCCTAAATGGCAATGAAACATATTGGCTAAAAATAATGACTAAATTGACTTTTCATCGACTAAAACTAGACTAAGAATAGAAATAAGTAGAATGTCATCTACAAACTAAGACAACAACTAAATCTTAAGTTAGCTCCTGATGTACTCACCATACTGTGCCATATTTAGCCCAGACTTCCCTTCCTCCTCTCAAATGTTAAGCCTCTTAATGTCAGCCAAAATCAAACTGCAAATAGCAGTCCGTGTTTTCCACTCAACTACTTAAACTACCCCAAATGGCTGCAAATGTCACCCGTGTTATTAAATAAGCTCTGACACGTCGCGGGTTAATTAACGCCGACGATCCTTCACTCGTCCAATTTCTCTGGTGGTCAATTAACTCCTGGTTGAGAAGCTGGAGCAGGTGTTGGCTCCGTCTTTGCAAACAGCCACAAGTCCCTTCGCATGCACACTGCAGAAGCTCCAGCTCCAGAGCTATACTCACTTAATTGGCCCTCTTCCAAATCCCAGACTGGGCCCAGCCAGCTGGCGCCTCTCTCTACCCACACTGCATGTTCACTTCCCTAAATACAGTTTCATTGCTTCTTAATTTAAGGCAAGTATGAAAGAGCACCTAGAAAAGCTTTCACTGGGTACAAAGTAGGGAGGTCTGGAATTTGTGGAAACACCACGTACCTTTCTGTGCAGGTGTCCTGACACAAGGTGCTGGTCATTTTGCGGAAGTCGTAGAACACCATGCCTTTTAAGGCCCGCTCCTTTGCATCATCCAAAAAGCAGCCAATGTAGGTACCTGCATGAAAGAATTGTGAGTACGGTCATAAAAAAATAGTTCCATTGCTATCACTACATAACAGAAGTATAGACTTCATAGAGATACTGTTTATTATTTAATAGACTGTCCGTAGTAAGTGGAGCCACGACGTCTCGTCTCACTGTGTACCTGTACGTACCTGAGATGACAAAGTTTACTTTGACTACTTTCGACTCCAGTAATGTTATCTACTGTGTTGTCACGTGACATTCTGCCACAACTTGCGCGTGTGTTTCCTTCAATTATTTTATTTTGTAAAGATTTCCTTTCATTAGAAAAATATCCCAGCTTTAAAGGTCCCATATTATACCTTAAGTTATACTAGGTCTATGGGCTCCACTAAACGTGTCTCTGAAGAAGTTTGCTGAAAATACCTCTCGTATTAGGCATTTTGGCCTGCATTTTACTCCTCTACATCAGTCCCCTTTAGAACAGGCTGTTTCTCATTAGTGTTCCTAAATGCAAATCAGCCGCTGCTGCCCACACCCCACTCCGGAACTGGGGCGTAGACAACACGGCGAGAGTTTACCTCACATGAAAATAATCGACATAGCTGCTGCTAATAGACCATCCATACAGCCGTACATGTTCAACACAACACTCCGCCGCTAGACTTCTTCATTGCGATTCCTACACTGGCGCGTTCAAGAAAACATGGCGGGTCAGGAAGCGCTAGCAGTTCTACCTGGTGGGCGGAGGTTCTCCGACAGGAGGGTTAAGTTATTGAAATGTCCCCTACTGTGCCGTAGAGTTAGGGGAGAAATCTAAACAGCTTGTTTAAACACAAAATTTCTGACATTCGTAAATGAATACTAACACAACTGACAATTTTTTATCAAACATACAGTGTGTGTAGAGGCAGTAGAGACCCAAATGGACGTCCAAAAGAAAAGTTAATTTTTTCATAATATGGGACCTTTAATAGTTTTGCACATTTACAGTACAAACCTTCTCAGTGAACTATGAGGTCAAAAACAAGCAAAAACACCCCCAAAATAAACAATGTTTTTATTAATTATAATCAAGTTTTTTTTTTAATCAATTAATCATAATATTGATTTGAGTTCATATTGCCCAGCCCTAATTAAACTTGACATCATGGAACAATTTTTCACTGGTCAAGTTAACCTCAAAGAATATTTGGTATAATGGAAATGAAGTATTGTGAAGTCTGAGCATGAAGTCTCATACCTATTCTATTAGTTTTCTGACCTCATCTTAACATAAAAAAGGATTAAGCAAATCCCTCAGTGGGCAACTGAAATGTTGATAACTGTTACGTCCTAAGCTGTACTTACTCTCCCCTTCTCCCCCTAAGTGAACTTACAAAAACTCACAACGAGTTTAATTCACAATGCAGAGTACCGTTAGCAGATAAATTAAGGCCCACTACTGATAAAAATTACTATGATGGGTTCATGCCGTATATCTTGCTCAAGTCATAGCCACCCGTGAGCATTTGTTCATGCTTAACCAGTGAAACGTCTATATGAATGGGCCATATAAGTAGAAATGGCTGAAGATTGAATGTTGAGCCCTATAAGTTGAAATAGTGGGCGGCACAGTGGCGCATTGGTTAACGCTGCCACCTCACAGCAAGAAAGTCCTGGGTTCGAGTCCCGGGTCGGTCGTAGGGCCTTTCTGTGTGGAGTTTGCACAATCTCCCCGTGTTCGTGTGGGCTTCCTCTGGGTGCTCCGGTTTCCTCCCACAGTCCAAAAGCATGCACTATTGGTTAATTGACGACTCTAAATTGGCCTCGTAAGGTGTGAATGTGAGTGTGATTGTGTAAGTGTATGTGCCCTGCGATGTATTGGCGCCTACCCAGGGCTGTTCCACGCCTGGCGCCCGTAAGTTCTCGAGATAGGCTCCGGTCCCCCGGCGACTCCAGATAATGAATGAATAAATGAGGTTGTTAATAGTGGTGGGCGGATCGATCCAAAATATCGATAGTATCGATACCAAGTTGGTATCGGTATCGGATCGATACTAGCACGATGGGATCGATACTTTCGCTCTTCTACTTTCAGTGCGAAGTTCCAACTGAAAGTAAACTTGCTGGTAAAAATACTGCTCCTCGCACATCAACGTGACAGCGGCGCTGGACAGACACATGCGCTGTGTTTGTGTAATTGCCGCTGTGACTTTAATCCCCCTCCCCCTCTTGATGTTGTACTGTCACATGACTTAGCAGCGGCAGGCAAACCAGCAGCACTCACACACACGACACACACCGAGGAGAGAGTAATGGCAGAGAGGAAAAGAAGCAATGTTTGGTTGTATTTTCATTCCGAAAATGAAAGAACTGCAAGTTTTGTTTCATTTTTGTATTGTATTTCCTGAATACACATTCTACTTGAAAAATAGAATTTAAGTGTTTTTTAGTATTTTTTGTGGAGTAATCATTTTGTACACTTTGTTTATTTAAGAAAAACAATTAGAAGAAAAGAAGTGCAATGAAGGGAGAATTTTTATTAAATTGTAGTTGCTGAACGCTCTACCTGAAACAAAGAATTTGTTTTATTTTGTTCTCGAGTGATAATTTTGTGCACTCTTTATTTAAGCATTTAAGAAGAATTTAATGTATGTTTAAAAATTTTGTTTCTGTTCTATTGTTTCTGATCAACAACTTTTATTATGATAAAGCATTTTCTATATACCTAGAAACTCAAATTCTGTCCGGGTTTTTAATTAAATAATAATCCAAAGGAAAACTCACAAGAACACTTAAACGTCATGAAAATTCATTCAGATTAGCAATTTGATGACGCATCCACCTTAATTATTAAAAAGTATCGGTATCGGTATCGGCGATACTGACCCTGTTTTACTTGTTATCGGATCGATACCAAATCTTGCAGCATCGCACACCACTAGTTGTTAGTTCTGCCATTAGGTACCATCTAAGGGTCGAACGATTATCGGCCGGGGTGATATTAGGCATTTACAGTCGCTTCACAGTGTGAAGCTCAGAGGAGAAGAAGAGAGATACAGCTGAACTTGGTGTTTGTAAAATCCAAAATTTTGACAGAGATTTTCTTTTTTTTGCATATCAGTTCCAAATCAGTTATCAGCCCCGTTAACTAGCAATAATCTGTATCGATATCGACATCATCCTGTTTGGCGTGCCAAATAATTGGTCAATGTAATTAGATGAATTAGAACAAATGGAGGTTTACCTTTGTTCCTGACTTTCCTCTTTGGGCTACTCCTCTCGACCCTGTTGGCGTCCTGCTCCGACATGAGGCTGTGAAACCAGCGTCGCCGCAGGTGCCGGATCTCCTGGTTGCGTGAGATCAACCACTGCGGCCCGATCCCATCCTCCCATGGAGTCCCGTCATATGCTTTAAGGCCATAGCCTGTCTGAAGGGCAGGGGGCTCGAGAGCTCGGGGCGGAGAAGGCAACGAGGGCGGAGGAAGGAGACTGCCGCTGCCGCTGCCACGCTGATACACCACCAGTCCGGCCCTCTGGAGCAAAAGCACGCTTCCCGCCATGATGTAGGCCACGCCAAGGAAGAGAAACAGCAGCTGAGTTCGTCGCAAGAAGCGCTGAAGTCTGTAGAAGGGCTTTGCCATGTCGCCCCTTCGAAATACCGGAAGGCACAGACAGGCCTCGAGTCTACAAGGTCATGCTAGCATTGCACTAACCTGTAAAAAAAAAAAAGTGGAATTTGCAGCGCCAACTTTGATAGTTCCTCAAGGAATCCTTATTTACATTCTGCACAAGACAGAGTCCTTGCGAATCCAGAAGTGCACAGTCGGAGACGCTTTGCTCGCGCTTGCAGGGGGATTAAGCGATAGCTAGACAGTCACACTCCATCAACTACCTGAGGCTCCTCTTCAGACAGACGCCTCGGAAACCTGAAGTGAAAATAGAAGCCGGTTAGTTACAACTCAAGTCACAACTTTTGCTTTTTTCAGAAACCTTGTGATAATCCAGAGAGCCAGGGAACCAGCGGGGAAATATGGATGAGGTGTGTAAAGAGATTTTTTCCTGTTTGTATGTCTCCATTTAAGCGGGGGAGGAAAGGTGGGCTTGGTTTGCACATTAAAGCTGCTCTCCTTTACTTCTCTTCAGGAACAGACAGGCCTTGTGGAAGGCGATGGACTACACCAAGTGTTATTTTGACAATGTTCTGTGACCCTCCTTGAAGGTTATGTGGACATAAAATATTTACTGAATAATAATGTATTTTATAAATTATAAATTAGATGACTATAACATATTTTAAAGTATTATATATGACTATAGCATATTTTAGAGTACATAATATATAATTTTTAAGACCAATACCTATGTACCTATAAAATATTTTTTATTGTATAAAAACGTGGCATGAACAAACATTTTTCTTATCAATTTCTTGTGTGCATTCATTAAGTATCCTAAAACATGGCAAAATGTGAAGTCTAAACAGAGTTTGCAAATATAAGTTTGGTTTTATTGTAATAAACAAAACTCTACACTAGGCATGGGCCAACTAGGGATGAAATTCTGACGGTGTGCTAACCTTAAGCAAAAATATCACGGCATCATGGTATTTCTAATTTAGTCCAAACGATGGTGCTTTAGATAATGTATTCCAAACTCTAACTTCCAAAAGTTTTTTAATGTAAAAGCACAGACTAACGCTGCTACTACTACTAATGTGTTATTTAATGTTAACACTCACATAAAGTACATAATGGGGTAGAGAGCATGCGAGCGAGTGTGTCTGCTTGATTAACGCATATTATATTATAATATAATATGCATAATATAACGTATATTTAACACACAGTGATAAACGTTTATTACGGAGAAAAAGTAAAGTTATTGCGGACAAAAAGCCTTTTAATTTTTACGTTGTAATTCTCGCATGAAATTCCATAGAACGGTTTAAATAAGGCATTTGTTGAGGAAAATGTTTCGAACGGCAAATTTCGTTTTAGAACGTGTCCGGTGGGGGACTGCAGTGATTATCTTTTCAGCAAAGCACAAGCAGACGTTATGTTTCTTTATTTAGTTTGCAGTTCATAATAAATGTTATGGGCAATGGCAAGTTAAAAACTAAGTTTGTAAGTAAATCTATAGTATTTATTTCACCAGTGCTATAATAGCAGGTTGCAAATGTTTATTTCAAATCTTGTACCTTGAATTTAGCAAATGGTGAGGGGTGGAGAGGTCACCTCCCTCTGCCATTGCCCACAGCTAGCATCAACCAGGGGAAGGGGGCATGTTAATCTGCGCTTCAAACCACTTGGGGAGACCTTCACTTTCTATCCTTGACGAGGCGTTAAAAGCAGCTTATACAGCAGAGGCGGTATGATGGAAATTTGTCCATTTTTGACACCACGTCTTTGTCTTTATTAAACCACGGTATACCAATATAGCGGTAACCGGCCCATGCCTACTCTGAAGCTGTGTAGCCAATAGCGAAATTGCAAAGTTGCCTCCTTATGGACAAACTGCGCAACAGAAAGCCTCATAGCATGACTGAAGGATCCATCTTTCAGTTCTCTTTTTTGTGTTTATTGACAAGACAAATAAAAATAAATTGGACAATAATATGGATATGACTGTATTTATACCAATATATAAGCCAATATATAAGCCAAATATACTGACAAAGAAATATAAATAACATACTGACAATTCCTGCATAAGAGCAGCACCTCCCCAGCCTGAGAAAATGCCTGGCACAGCAACTTCTCAAAACTTAATCGGCCCATTACTTCAACTCCGAAGAGAAAGCTTTTATGAGTTGGAAAACTTGAAAAACAAACCCTGTAAAGAGTCTAATTGAAGTTGGGGGGTGGGCTGTCTCCCGGTGCCCTGCACTCCTGCCAATCAGCCGAGCGTAGCGGTGCACAGCTCACTCCGCGGCCCATATTTCCTCTCAGCCCGTTTCATCTGAAATCTGTCTGCTGCGGCCCCGACGGAGAGGGAAAAAAACGCGAGCGCAGCCCTGCACTGATTAATTTTAAGTGCTAACAGTATAATCACCAGACTGCGCATGAATATGAATGCATGCTCGCTTTAGCGTGTGAGATGTGAAGCGAAAGCGCTCAGGCCCACACAGGCGGCGGAGGCTCTGAAAAAATTCCTGTGTTTTTTTTTTGCATACATTTCTCTACTGCTATCTGCCATTCATCCTCAGTTTTGCTCCACACCTTCCTTTTTTGTTTCTGTCACGTACTTGCGAGCAGGAAGGAATCTTCGGCATGGACGATTTGTCCTTTGGCAGGCTCGTTCCATAAAGCCGGTTCTAAACCAAAGCCTTTGCTTTTGTCACTTTAACCCCTCGCCCCTCATTCTGGCCCAGTTCTTGGCAAGTAGCCCGGATCTGCATAAAGAGCGTTCGTGCAGTGGGCTGGCGTTCTTGCCGACGCCAGGGGAAACCGTAGTGGAGAGCCTGCTGAGAATGTCAATCAGGCCGGAAACTCATTATTCCACCGCTGCCGTTGCCGTTGCCGTCGCCGACGACTGTCGGCTGGCATTTTTTCAAGAGCCGGGCTCCAGCTTCTAAAAACTCTACCCTCCTGAAGACTGAGGTGACAACAACATGCACGGAATCAAAATAGCATAACCTTTGCTGGCACTCTGTTTTCTGTAACAGTTGGGGGTGAAAAACCCCAGCGGGAGTCGCAGCACGCTCGATCAGAACCCTGTTACATGCAAAAAAAGCCCAGTCAAAAATTTCACGCCTTGTCATCTCACTCGAGCGAAAATGACTCAGCGCTCCCCAAATTTTGCTGCTTGAGACAGATAAATATAAGATCCCAGCTCACTCCGGGCGGCTCCCTACTTAGCCTACATCTGTGGAATTGAAAAGTACATTCTCTTTAGGACAGAGAGGTTCTCCCCATGACTGCTTAAGCCCCACGTCGGCGGCTGACAGGGATTTGGGGCGATTAAAGATGAAGTTACTCTGGCAAAATGAAAATTAGCCATGGGGAGGGCCTGCCATTAATTAACGCACGGCCTATATTAGAAAGTTACTTGCGTCGTCAGGGATTGTAATTACAAGAAAAAGTGGGCGATCCATTTTTCATTACGGCTGTATCGTCCCACAGGTCGCGGTGGTTCTCTGATATTAAAAAAAAAAAAGAATACATTTACACAACAACAATAAAGAGCCCTGGGCAGTTTTGCAAATCCGAACCTGAGCACGTCTGAACATCTACAATATGGAAAAAACAGCTTGGGACCCTGTTTCATCTCTATTTCTACACCAAAGCGGTGGCCATTATCAGCCGGCAGCAGCGTGGAGGGGGTGAGGAGCCATGTGATCATTTGTCTTCCCTAGCCAGCATCTTATCACCTCGCTCACACCGGGGCAGCCAGCGCTTCCGCCTCACGGCCTGATGGGATTGACCCGTGGCCCGGGTGCTCAGGTGCCAGAACGTTCTCCCTTTTTTTCGAGGTGTCAGCACCGAGCAGTCTGCTGCTGGCTCAGTTTAATAAGGCTGTAACGGGAATTTGTAAGCTAATGCTACTATAATACCGTACTAAGGTCAGGGCTCATGTGGATGGATGTCTGCTGCATATGTTGTTCATGGCTGGGCAATGTTCGTGAGAATTTAATTTAATTTTAATGTCATTTTTGATCACGATTTTTTTTTATATTATTGCTACTTTGGCCTCAGTTAAGATAAATGAACTGTTTATTTTTGTTTTTTTGTTTTTTATACGTAGTCTAAGTGGTGACTGTCTACCAGCTAATTTTTAAATAGCATATCATGCAACTGTAGAATTTAAGAAAATCCAATAAGCTAATGTTCTGCACAAATAAGCAATTAAATAAAAATACTCAACAGTTGTAGATTATATGTGACCCGATCTGCTGTAATGAGTCGGAAGTCGGCGTTCTATTTATCTAGATACGGGCCGATTATGTTGAAAAACATCAAAAATATCGATCTTTCTTTTTTGGACTTATATGAAAGAAAAGGTCTTCAAAATTAATCTGGTCTCCAAAAAAGAAAAATCGATATTTTTGTGATGTTTTTCAACATAATCGGCCCATATCTAAATAAACAGAACGCCGACTTCCGACTCATTACAGCAGATCGGGTCACATATTCAGATTAGTGAGTTTTGAGGAAAAATGGCTGGTGGATAAGACAAAATTCTTAAAAGCTACTAAATCATTCAACCTAAGAGGCCAAATGAAGTAATGGCACCACCACTAGCATGGATGCTTATCAATGCTAAACTTATCTGTTATCAATAAAAAGAGACAGTGTTAAAAGACAGTGTTTAATACATAGGCAGTGCTGGAGAAGCTACTTTTAAACGGCAGATTTTTAAGATACAAGCTGCTTATGATTACATTTACATTTATGGACGCTCTCATAAATGGTTTTAGGGGTCTTGCTCAGGGGCCCAATGGCAGTAGTGCAGGAAGCAGGACTTGATATAAGTTTCTTCTTAATTTCTATATATACATTTGCTGTGCTTTCTGTTTTCTCTCTTTAATCTCTTAAATTTACCCTATCCTATTTTTATGAGTAATGGATATTTTGCAAGTGAGATATATGCTAGTCAAGACGGCATGAGACTCTCTGCCCCTAGCTGTCGTACTGACATACTGACGTTTCTATCAGACTCACTTCTCTAGACCAGCGTTTCTCAATCCCAGTCCTCGCAGACCACCGCTCTGCACAGATTCGAATTTCCCGACCCACAGCACAGCTGATGCTACTGATTAGCTAATTAGTAATGTAGGATCAGCGTGCGGCGGTGCAGGAAATACTGTGCAGAACGGTGGTCCGCGAGGACTGGGATTGAGAGACACTGCTCTAGACATTTGTCCTTCAGGATTCCAGGAATCCTAAACAGTGCTCATAACAAGGTCTAAGAACTCTGGGTGTAAGTGGACGTTTGATTCTGTTGAGAGAGACACAAGATCCCATCCCGAGAATCTAACACCACAACCTCATGGTCCAGAGGCGAGTTCCCTAACCGCTAGACCACCACTGACCTACTAAATTAAAATTACTTAAGCCACAGGCAAACTTCAGCTTTATTACGGTAGTTAGCTAAACTACAAGCTACAGAGTAAAAAATAGCTAACTACATCAAAACTAGCTCATGGCAATGTCTCTTGCTTCCATCTTGGACAAGGTGGACTCCATCCTCCAACTCCATCTCACAGCTGCCACGAGGGTGAAACTGGACAATCTTGCATCGATGCAGTGGCAGACCATAATCGATTAAATCAGGGTTTTCATCCGCTCGGTGGTCTGCGGCGGCACTGCAGGTGGTCAGTGACATGCCTTCCAGTTTCGCTAATGAGTTCTTTTTATTTATTTTTCATTACATCTCCAGATGATTTGGGCATCTTCATGAATAATGAATCTAATGCAAAATTACACATTAATTAAACATTAAGCCTATTCCGGGAACTTATGGGCACAAGGCGGGGACCAACCCCGGGCAGGCGACAACACACCGCAGGGCACACACTCACACAATCACACTTTCAGCCACACCTTACAGGGCTAATTTAGAGTCACCACTTAACCTATAGTGCATGCTTTTGGACTGTGAGAGGAAACCCGCGCGAACACGGGGAGATCATGCAAACTCCGGAAAAATATGGCTGACCCAGGGATCGAACTCAGGACCTTCTTGCTGTGAGGCAGCAGCGCTAACCACTGCGCCACCACGCGGCCCTTAAGGCAAATATCTAAAAACTAGAAAAAAATACTCGTCCCCCCACAACACACTCAGACTGCTTAGTTTTGTTTGTTTTTTTCATTTTATTATAACTAATAGTACTTTTGGTTTTGTCTAATGTATTTTATGTTCTACATACCGTAAATCAATTGGACTGACATGACAGTTAAGGAATGTATAAACTGGGGAAAGTATGGACAAGCAGGAGTAAGTCAGTGTCGGCTTCAGTGTACGGATGCCCAGCCCTATTGCTTGTGTCTGATTCAGCTATAATCAACCGTTGTTCATTGTTTACTGTGATACACTGTGACTTCTCCCCCCACCTTGTGCGTGACAGGCATTGAGATTCAGACTTCATCTAATGAAATAAATTAGAAACCAGTTTTAGTTGCTTCATGCTGACACTACAGGTCTGATCTTCTAACGCTATGTGCCATTCTGATCTCTCGTACATTGTACAAGAAAAGCAGAGATAAGGCCTTTGTTCTGCTAGCTTTGCAATAAATAGCACAAATTGCATATGGCGATGCATATGTAATGTGATTTCAATATTTTCATAAGGAATCCAGATATTCTGTTTGGAAACAGATGGTCCTTTTTCATCCCAAATCTCCGGCCTACTCAGCAGAAACCCTGCTGTGTTTTTACAGCACGTCAGAATAAAATATTAGCAAGAAGAGGGTCAATTATCTGAATAAGCTTGTGATTGTAGTTTAAAGTGTGTACATTGCAATTTTATTAATTAAACTTGTTATATTTGTGAGTGATTTTGTTTGCATGAAATGTGCCATTTGACCCATCCTTGAAGCAGCAGTGGACAGGATTTTGGCAATGCCAGGGGAGGAGTGCTTGGGGATGGTACCTTGCTCAGAAGTACCTCAGTGGTACCTTTACCAGTCTGATCACAGGGCAAACTCCCTAACTGTTACGTTACCAACTGCCCCATTCCATTCACAGTATCCATTTTAGAGGACAATCATCCATAATTTATACATGAACTTCGATGCCTCATTTGAGTACAGTTTAGTGTTTAAACTGATGGTTATACAGATTGCACTGCAAATACTGAAGTAGTTTTTGAATCTGTAAAAACATGAGAAAACGGGTATCAGACCTGGTTTCGGTCGAGATAAATATCATTGCAGATTCAACGAGAGATATATTCTCTCTCCTTTGGCTGTTCTTAAGACAGGTGAGCAAGAAAATTAAGTGAGAATACAGTTTTGAAATGTCCTGTTGGGCATGGGAAAGGGTTCTTTCAGATAGAATGAAACTAGGGGGAGAAATCAGACCCAGTAGTCCACCGGTCAAAGCACGCACAAATGCCCTGCTGCCGATGCTTTTTTTCCACACAATTCAGGTGACCGCTTCCTTTCTTTGGTTCTTCTTGAAAGCTTTTTTCTTCCATTGTATAACATAGTCTCCCCTTCTATAAAAACTCACCTGCGCTTTTCGGTTTATATATTTATTTCTTTTCCCCCCAAAGCCTATTGTCACTTTCCTTGCTCAACAAGGCATGCCACAGTGCGCCAGCAGCCATATGAGCCATGACCTGCCGCTCTGATGGCCTGCAGTGACCCCAATCTGTCTTTCTGCACTTGGTAAATGGTTCCAGGTCAACTCTAAAAAAAATGTACACAATATTTCAGGCGATAAGGCATTCCATCAATCAGAAGCCAAAGTTTTATGAGTTTCACACAAAACTCTTCAAACAATTGTAACAAATATTATTTCTTCCAATTTGCCTCCATGAATGGCATTGGTCATTGCTTAGCTCCAGCCAACGTTTTTTTGAAAAATGATGGCGACTGCAGAAGGGTTTGACTGGGTCTCTTTAGAGGTTCAGCGTAAAAGTTTCCTAAGACCCAAGAATAAGAAAGCATGGGAGTCCTTCCAGTTACCAGAAAACCAAAACATTCAATGAGCAAAGTTTTGATTGCCACTGCAACACAGATACTATTCTGGAGGATAGACCACCAGCAAGACCAAACCTCCCAAAATTACTATTAGCGGGGCAGATTTTTAATAATGCTTGTCATTGTAGCTGCTAAGCTACACTCACTCACTTTATTCTCACTTTCACTTTATTGAAGTCATTCAGTCACATGTTTGCTACTTTAAATTTCATTAACCCTAACCCTTTAACATTAAGTTAAAACTTATGATTGGCATGTACATTTTTTAGCCTAGCATATTATCTGAGCGTATTCTACATTGATTGACAATTGCCAGAGCAAGGTTTGTCAGTGTAATTTTTCTATTCATCCAATTATTTTAAGCATATTTCTTTGTGATGACACTATAAATAAAATACACAAACATTCCATGGACACAATGCATAGGATGGCATTCATATAATACAAAACAAGAAAATGTTAGTCTAAAGGTGCTAGTTGAAGAAAAGTTGTGATTTTTTAAAACAGAAACATTTGTCAACGTCCTTTCCTTCACCACCCTGATGGCCAGACGTACCAGTGTTACTAAGTGGAAGGATAATGTCCCCACTTGATGACTGTTTAAAAGATTAGGTGCTCAACTGTATATAGATCTGACACAATGTCACTTATTTCCAAAACCTTAATGTTCCTGCCATCTGATGTTTCTCCCTGTGTTTGTCTTATCTCTGGTCTATCTACATATCTATTTGTCTTTACTTGTGTTGCTACACCGCCTTAATCAGCACTAAGTCTGAACTAGTATTAATGGGTTGGAGCCAAATGGTTGGATAGGGGAACTGATATACGGAACCAAGCGAACAGACTAGTCTTTTATGTTGAACGTTTGTCTTTTAATGTACACTCTTCTTCCCATTAATCAGCTACTCAATACAATTATCACTAGATTCATTAATAGAAAACGGCAGTACAAAAGGTAGCCGTTGGTGGTACCGCAAATACCACAAAATGTTTCCACAATCTGTGATCAGTGTAAATAAATAATGGGTGTTGAAATTAAGCGCATAATTGTTGCATCGCGATGCAGACGTGGACGATTCTGCATCGATGCAGTGGCAGACCATAATCAATTAGGGGTTTTCAACCGCGGCAGCATTGTAGGTGGTCCGTGACATGCAATCCTATTTTAAAATGTATTTTATTTTATTTATTTCAACACATTTCTAGATCATTTGGGCGTCTTTATGAATAATGAATTTAACGCAAACATCTAAAAAAAATGCCAACCATAGTGGTGGTGGTCCCTGGGACAGAAGCAGTTGAAAACCCCTGTATTATATCATAATGATGCGATTTTCTGGCTGCCGCATAAACATTCTGGTCATAAGTAACATCCCCGTAACTATGGCCGCCTGAGCTGCGATCCATGCCCAATCTGCATGCAATGTAAAGTAATTTAGAAAAATTGATCATGATGCATCGAGATATCGTACTGAATCGATTAGTTAACTTGACAGTCATAATCAAATCGAATCATGAGGCCCGTGAAGGTTCACACCTCTACTATAAATACCGCCGTTCCAACATACCAACATTCCCACAATCTGTGATCAGTTGTGTATATGAATTAAAAAGAAGTGTTCTTGTTACTAGAACCTTCTGTAGAGGTAACAGTTCTTGTTAGCCTAATACTGCAATTACCAGCAAGGCATTTTGGGTGATGTAATTCTGCTCTTTCGGTGAGGCTTGTCCAAGATAAAAAATCTGATATCAAACAGAATCAAGGAGTACGCCTGGACATAGCTTGCAGCCGTCTGCTCAGCACTTTGTGTTTTTTTTCTTCATATTACCGCCCTAAGCAAAAAACAATCAGACACTGAGACTGATTTTCAACCCTAAAATTCACTCTCCGTATAAACTCAGTACAACAATGCATGCAAAGGCCACAACCGCTTGTTTTACCTAATCTGTACCTACTCAGAGGCATTTCTGAACAATCAACAAACTTGACATCACAAAGTCTACGCTGTTTCAGTAGAGGTCCAAGGTGATTTACACAAAAAAGTGTTGGATTCTTTTCCAAACATTGTTCTTCACAGCTAGGGCTGGGCGATTAGTGATTGTGATAAAATTCAATTCGATTACGATGATCAGCTTTGGGCATATTTACTCAGTCGTGCATAACACACAGCAGAAATGTGCATGACAATTGCCAATCAGTGCAGCTGACAATTGCAGTGTTCCGCTCACCTGCTACACTCAGCTATTGGTAAGTAGGCTAAATGAACACATCTCAGAAGAGCTGTTTTATGAATTTTTTTTACGTTAACCCTTTCAACTCGACGCATGCAATCTAAATTGGTTATTAATTCGTTTTTTTTTTTAAATAACTCAGAATTCCTTTAATTTACAGAAACCATATGCATACTGTCAGAATCACAAGACTTTGAACTTAACAGACAGTATATTGATTCCTCTGTATGTGTAATTATTTGTGAGTAATTCCATGCAAAAAAACTGAAGTAAATGCGTAAAAACATATAAATGATAGGTTTCATTATGTAAACACACGAGCTAGGCTCTCATATGGAACACCAACATGTGCGAAACGTACTTCTCTCCCAGAAATGAGTCAAAAATGAGTTATAGGTCAAAATGAGTCCAAATGCTCAAAAATTGCCAAAACTTCAGTATTTCTTCATTTTCAATTAATCAGAAAAAATTTTTCCATTCTATAATGTTAGAGAGTAAAAATTACTTAACAAATTTTATTTGTTAACAAATAATTTTATTCTATATCCAGAAGGGTTCTAAATGGATAAAGAAGTGTTTCCACTTGGCACTTACCTTATTGTTCTTTTTAGTACTAAGCCATAGAACGTCCCCACATAATAAAAACTCAGCAAGCCAATAAAACAGACACTATTCTTACTATTTCTAGTAATTATATCTACCGTTTCAGCACTTTTATAAGTGAAAGTGAGTGATTATTTGTCATTGTGAACACCACAGCACATAAAGCTAAAAATAAAAGTAGAAATTCCTACAGGCGCAGGTCAGTTTTCATCAGAAACGGAATGATTTGAAGACTGTGTCAGCATTTACAAAGTTAAACTAGTTAATCTGTATTGTTTTGACAGATGATGCATGTTTGTTTTCAAATCGTGATAAAAATATCGATCAATATGGAAAAATATATTGTGATTAGTGCTGGGCGATAAAGCGATCTCGATATTTTATCGAGAAAAATGTGATGACGATAACGATGATAAACGTAAGCTATAAAATTCGATCACACTTGTTTGTCCACTATGCGACAGCGCCTTGAGATAGACAGTATCTTCGGCCAATCACGTAGCTTGGCATAACGCCAGCACAACAGCCAATCGCGGCCAACGATGCAGATTTGCCCATAGCACACGAAGAAACCGCGTGGTAAACATTAGCGAAGAGGTCGCGTGCCGAGATACACTTCACGTTCAGAGCGCTTGTGTGTACGCATCATGGCTTGACGCGTCCGCTGAGCATGTCATATATTTACGAGAGTTGCAGTACCAGCAGTAATTGGGGCGGCTGTATGTTAAAGTTTAGCCACGTGACATCAGCATCGTTGTTTACCATCAACACGGCTGAACGGTTTCGCGGTCTTTTTTTCACCTTTGAAACATCCGAATGCAAATAATTTTTTATATTTTTTCCCTCATTTCACAGCAAAATGTTGTCTCGAACTGCCGCGTTCTACTTCTTTCTATTCTTCTGTCACTTAACGACGGACTGGACGCTTTTACGATGTACACTGAAGCCTGTTGGAGTCCTCAAGATTAACAAAAAGTATGCGTGCAAGTACACAAGCAGCAGCGTCCACAAGCGCACCCGTCACGTAGAGTTAAGTATGTCGCGGCTCTAAGAAAAGACGTTGGGCAACCAGGACGCCGCGTTGAGTGAATAAGGTGATGTAAAGCACGGTTTCCCGCAGCGCTTTATAGTTACGGAGGGCGCTTTGACAACAAATGCGTCCGCCTTAACTACATTACAAAATAAAATACGAATGTGAAAGTACCCGATGAGGCTTTTCGTAACTTAGCAACAACAAGCACCAAGAAAAAGCTCTGGAAGTGAGGTGTTGACGGCTCTCTTTTGCCGTTCTTTGGCAGCGGCTATTTTTAAAACAAATCCTATGAGTGCTAAGCACCTTCAGCGGGAAAAAAATATATATTTTTTTTTGCTGCAGTGCTCAGAGCGCTTTAAGTGGAAATTTGTTGAAAATGATTTGTTTAATATTGTTTGATTATTTTAACTTGTTCATTCAGTCTATATAAGAGTCCAAAAAAAAACACAATGTGACAATATATTGTGATAATTATCGAAATCGATCAATATGCCAAAAAAAAGCGTGATAATGTTTTTGTTCATATCGCCCAGCTCTAATTGTGATCAATCTTTCTGCCATATCGCCCAGCCCTATTCACAGCATAAGTGCACTTCTTCAAACAATGTTCACTGGCAGCTTTTATTCATGTAATTTTCTCACAGCATCATTTCCATGAGAATGCGTCTGATTAAGAGACAATTAAACCATTAAACATAAGAGGCCAGAAAATGTAAGGCCAAAGTCAAAGCCCAGTATGGATGCTTATCACAGCTATAATTTCTCTAAAAAGAGTCTGTAAAACCACAGAATGCACTCCATATTGTAAAGTAAGACTGGCTGTGGTAAGTGAATTTTCAAGCCCAGCGTTCATATAAGCCAAAATTTCTATGTAATTTTGCCAATTTCATGAGTCGGCGCCGCACTTAGAGAGTGAAGTGCACAGTCTTCAGAAAAGGCAAAAATAAGTGTAATCCTCACATCACCTGTGCCAAACAAGTGCTCCACTTCACTGGGCTACAACCAGACTTCTCACAGTACCTTTAAGACCAGATGGAAGGCGAGCAAATCTATTGGGCGATGCATTAAGGTTTTGTTAGTAATAGTCTGTCTTCAATTATTTATGCCCTGTGGTGCTGGAACCACATTTACATTTGTAGATTTACAGCAGGGCCATAAACAAGCCACTATAACTAAAACCCGCTCGATAAACGGCCACTGAAACGACGGCGAACGCCGCCCCCCGGACACTGTTTTATTGACCACTAAACTCAAGCCGAAGTGCACAGGAAACAGAAGAGCTGCAGTGCTGACATGGACCATGAGGGTAAAAGGGCCCAGCGAGGCCAACATGGGCACCTCGCTGGGTAAGCCTCATGGGTAATTATACATTACCCTCTCTCTCAGACCCACACACACACACCTGAATTGTGGGCAGTAAGGTTGCACTGTGTTCTGCTTGCAAATTTCAGGTATGTTAATTAGTGCTTTATATTCAGTAAATGATTTTGAATTTTCTTGTTCCAAATCGGGAACATTAGCTGCTGTCTTAATTGTCCAGATACGAAAAATAATGCAGAAAGAAAATGCTTTTTTTAGTCGGTGAAGACTGGAGTTTTGTCTCTCTCTCATTGTTAGGTGTGACACGTAAACCAAAATGACTGCGCTTATGGAAAGCTTTAGTAGCAGCTGAGAGCAGATGATGAACAAGGTGGTCTTCTGAACACAGATTAATCACAGTCCTAGAAAGAACAGGATTCCTAATGGAGAATACTCACTGTAATGACATTTTCGTCCGGACTAAATCTGCCACTGTGCGCCCAGCTTCAACTATATCAATAAATGAAACTAATATACATATGACAAAATTGAAGCTTGCCCTCAACATCCATCATCAGATCATTTCTGCAAAAGGTTCCCTGATGCGTAATTACTACAGTTTGGTCGACCAAAAGCAACTAGTTAAAATCATGTTGCAAATGCAAAATGAACTCAATTCCAGTGTTATAATTCCAGAATTATAATGTTAATCAAAACTATCAGCCTACTTCAATAATATGTTTACACTAACTTTTGATTGGAGAAAATGCAGTCAATATTGCATTTGGTAGGTCAACCCAAATAGAAACGATAGAATAAAATATTAAATAGATCAATAAATCTTATAAATTAATAAATTAATACATTAATATAAAAAATAAGCAGGTAAAATGAAAGTGAAAAGTGAGTGATTATTTGTCATTGTGAACACACGTCAGCACAACACACAGTGTACCCGAACGAAATATGACCTCTGCATTTGACTCATCCGTGAAGGAGCAGTGGGCAGCTGACATGGGCTGCACCTGCGGAGCAGCGCTTGGGGATGGTACCTTGCTCATGAGTACCTCAGTGGTACCTTTACCAGTGCGGGATTTGCACCGGTGACCTCCTGATCACCGGGGCGCACACCCTAACCGTTGCGCTACCAGCTGCCCTAAATTTCACAGGTTATGGACAATAAAGTTCTCTTTTTTCCGTTTACGGTGAAACCTTCAAATGGAAAGTGGTCTAATTCCACCTCCATCTCCCCCAGAGGAGCGCTTATTCATGCTTATTACAGCACCATATGCAGTTCCCGCCTCTTCTGTCTCATTTCACCTCTTGGGCAGCCAGTATAAAGCTGCTGAAAGGTCAACTGTGACAAAATGGTCTTGATTAATGCCATGAGGCATGAGGCTGAAAACTGATTCATTGACACTGAGTCCTATAGTAACCTGCTTAAGACCTTCTTATGGCGGCACAGAAGATATATATTCCGTAGTAAATCAAAGAGTTGAATGCTGCTTAAAGATTTGACAGATTTAACAGCATTATAAGAGGTTTTTTGCAAGGCCGTCAAAAAGGTACGTTTTAATGCATGCAAATGTACAGTGAAAATGTCTTTCCATGCAAGTTCAGACTGCAAAACAAGTTCCGACAGAGTCTGGTCAGAGCAACACAGCTGCAAACTGCTGACCTTTGATATCGTCCAGCCCAAACATTAAAGAGGGAGGTTAAAGTCTCCATAAAACACTGATATTTCCTTGATATTAAGTGAAGTGCACTTTTCCACCTTTGCACATACTCACACAGTACTCTCTCTATTTAGAGAAGAGATTATAAAAAATAAGCTTTTCATTCTTACTTACTATCTCAGCTTTTGAAATATTTCTGCACCTGGAATGAATTTCACCTTCTGTCAAATAATATTCCCCTTAAAAGTGCACGTACAACATTTGAAAAGCAGTCAGGTATCGGGGAGCCATTATCATTTCCGTGCACGTTTTTTATCACTTGTTTGCACCCATCCTCAGAAAAGTCCTCTTAGTATTTCAGCTTTAAATTTTTAAACAATACAATTCCCGAACTTTTCCACTTATTGGCACTGACATTCAAATGTGGTAATGCAGTTTACAATAAGAAAAATTAAAAACTTAAACAACATCCGTTAGAGAAACTGAATTCTTTTTTTCTTACCTTCAAGTCGCTTTTTCTTGAGAGTAAGAGCAAAACAAGGGAAACGGCTCCGCGGGTTTGGGCTTTTTAAGCGCTACAATTATTACATGTTCCCCCCTCGACGTATCTGTTCGCAACAAACATCATTATGTTTGCATTTCGGTGACGAGCCGCATCTCCATCTTTCAGCATCTCTCTATCGCTATCTGACGCTCTTGATGTATGTCACTAATCCGCTTTGGTTTTCTTATTTCGCGGCTAGCTGTGAAGCCACTAGAACAGCGATAATCCTTATCTAAATCCTCGCCGTGTCCGCTTTCCTCGCAGTCCCGCTCCGAACACACTCCCAAAGCCGAGCTGCCTTTAAGTCGGACTGCGCGCTCGCTCTGCGCATGCGCCGAGCCCCTGTCTCACCAAGCCTCCAGGTGCTGACCGGAAACTCCAGATTCCCCCTCGCGAAATCGTCACCAAAAAGCTTGTCTTCTTTTATCCTTTTGAATTAATAAAGGCACAATATCTCTCGAGTAGGCTGTTATTATGGACATGTGTAATAAGGCGTGTTCCTCTCTGAACTAGTTCAGATTTGGGGTAACTTGGACATCTGTAAGAAACGTAAAATGTATAATGTAAAATGTACGGTACATATCTTACTGTGTATGCACTCAAAGAACAAATGCATAGAAAAATTACACAAATCATGTGCAGCACTTTAGTTTTTGTGCTATATATATATATATATATAGTACTGTGCAAAAGTTTTAGGCAGGCGTGAAAAAATGCTGTACACAAAGAATGCTTTCAAAAATGGAAGTGTTAATCATTTATTTTCATCAATCAACAAAATGCAGTGAATGAACAAAAGAGAAATGTAAATCAAATCAATATTTGGTGTGACCACCCTTTGCCTTCAAAACAGCATCAATTCTTCTAGGTACACTTTCACACAGTTTTTGAAGGAACTCGTCTGGTAGGTTGTTCCAAACATCTTACATCCTACATCCTACAAAATAATATAATGACTACAAAATAATACAATGACTATAATCCTACAAAATCCCTGACTTTGTGCAAGTGTACCTATAAGAATTGAACTCAATTCCAGTGTTATAATTCCAGAATTATAATGTTAATCAAAACTAACAGCCTAATCAGCCTACTTCAATAATATGTTTACACTAACTTTTGATTGGAGAAAATGCAGTCAATATTGCATTTGGTAGGTCAACCCAAATAGAAACGAAAGAATAAAATATTAAATAGATTTAACTGACTTTGTGCAAGTGTACCTATAAGAATTGATTCTGGTTTGAAGGCAAAAGGTAGTAACACCAAATATTGATTTGATTTAGATTTTTCTTTTGTTCGCTCACTTTGCATTTTGTAAATTGCTAAAAATAAACAATCATTATTTATATTTCTGAAAGCATTCTTTGTTTACAGCATTTTTTCACACCTGCCTAAAACTTTTGCACAGTACTGCATATATATATACACACCTAACATACACCTATACACACACACACACACACACACACACACATATATATATATATATATATATATATATATATATGTGTATATACTTGACAAAATTCAAAGTAAACTTTATTGTTATTAAATCTATGGAGTATTAAATCTAAATGTTAAAGTAGAATTACAAGGAGAGATAATTATGATCTTGGAATTGTCTTTTACACTGAATGTGTATAAGATCTGTAACAGTTTCAATATGAAAAGAATTCTATATAGAAAGGTATATATATATAAAACACAAGGACGAAGGCCAACAGGAGAGTCTAGATGATGCACAATCTCTATGACAGAATTAGCCCTTTATAATTTGAATATAGTATACTAGTATGTATTTACACTTATCTCTCGATCTCTGTGTTTCACCTAAACAAGCCAGAATTGTAGTTCATTGATGAAAGTGGGATGTTTAGGTGTACACTAGAAGAAAAAATAGGCAAAATAGGCTTATTCTAGTGATGTCTTTGAATTTACATCTAATGAAAAGTCAGAACAAGCTTTTATAAGCATTGCTTGTTACAAACAATGAACGATTCATTCACTGTATAACATTTTTAGATATGCCTTAACATTTTTATTCAGAACATGTAATGCAGAATTTGAATTCATATAATATATATCACCATTCAGCAAACACAATGTAGAGGAAGCACAATGCAGCAATGAATGGTAGAAACTGTGTTATGATCAAAGTGTAAAGTATTATTATTAAAATGATCATTACATTTTTATTATCATACACATTTTTGTATAGATCATCTGTTTGAACTCTTATTTTGTAGTTGTAAATGAAATGCACACACATCAGTGTAGAACTCTGATTTAATTTTGCCCCATTATAGCGAACCATGAAATTATTATGCTCCAACTGGCACTGTAATCTTGCCTGAGCCTCTGTTATCACTAATAAGGTACAGAATGCTGACAATCAAATTCTCTTATATACAATGTCAGCATCACAGAGTCTAGTTGCACACCTTTAGTCCTGTCATAAAGGATAATTATGTGACTGAAATGGACTATTGAGTATTTTTTTGGTTACTAAAATAATAACATATTGCATCTGAATGACAGCTTTGTGCAAAAGATGGTCTATACAACACTGAAATCATGAAAGCAAAGGTACACTGAATAAATGATTTTCTGTGCAATGAAAAATAAGTCAGTAAAGCCTTTCTTAACAGTGATTTGGTTTGGCACAAACAATTTCTCTGGCATTATGGTGTCAGATAACCTTTAAAAAGACTAGTGTGTTCTGTGGAGCTTCAAGAGAAGATCAGGTGATGATGACAGTAATGAGATGCCTTACGTTTGGAAACACACGGCTTGTGATTGAATCTGTGAAATGATGTTAGGTGAGAATTCATAAGATAATTATACATGGTTCCATGTGATTTAGTTTGACTAAAGACAGAGGCAAAGATAACAGCACAAATTATTCGCCTTTCCTGTAGCTTGTTTGTCCAGAAAATATTTTTATAAGCCTACTTGAAATTAACAATGAAACTCAAAATGCAATTTAAAAATGTGTTTGTATGTGTGAAAGAAAAATGTAAAATGCTAAGTGTGTCTGTGTTTCAGAATTTAAGCCCTGGCTGTAGCATTGTCGTCATCGCGATCAATGTGATCGTTGCTTGCCCTGAGGACAGACTCAAGAGATTGGACAGAGGGAAGAAACGTGTGTGTGTGTGTGTGTGCCTCTGTGTGTATGTGTGTACACACAATGTGAAATCTCTGCCTAGACGGCTGCAGTGGTGTCACGACCTGAATCAATGGGATCAGGCCTAACCCTGAGGTCAGAGTCTAAAATTGGAGAGATGGGTAGAAGAAAGAGAGAGAGAGAGAGAGAGAGAGAGAGAGAGAGATTGAGTGTGGGTGTGTAAGTGTATGTGTCTATGTGTGCAAGCTTCGGCATGTTTTTAAGACATGGTGAGGACCCGACAGTTCCCTTTAACATAGGAAGGACCATAATTTGTCCAGTTGTTATAGCTTCGTAGGGACATTTTCACATGTGATGGCCAGGCCTTATAAAAAAGTGTTTTTATAAAAATTCGGAAAGTTAAAGAGTTAAAAATCTTTGCTTTTGGTTTCTGATGTTACAGTTTGAGTGTAGCTGTAGTACTATTTACATCTTATCCTTATGGGGAGTCAATGGAAGAAACTCACAAAGCATAGCAAGACTCTGAGTGTGTATGTGTGTGCATTCACGTATATGTTAGGTGTAAGGGAGGGAAATATAGAGTCAGTGCAATGGTACATGCCAAAATAGATTTACTTATATGTTACTTTCTGTATAAAAGATACATAAGGATATGGAAAAAAAGAATATTGCATGCTGTGTTCACACATTTTTCTTTTCACAGCACCCTGCCAGCCTAAAGGATGTGTTATTGCATATTTCTGCCTTTCACAGTAGGTCTACTTTAAATATCCAGGTAGAGTCACTTGTGACCTGGGAAGTCTGAATTATTTACTGTAAAGTATGAACATGTCACACTTTTCAGCTTCCTGTGTAAATGTATAAATGGTAACAGTAAGAAAACACACTCACAGAGAAACACACATGCACAAACAATGGAGAAAAATAATGCACATGAGCAAAGTGAATGACTCAGTGACAGGAACATAATGACTGTACTTAGATGCTGGGCAAAAATGCATCAGACTTATTTACCTCAGAGCACCGCACGGCAGCAAATGAATCACTGAGGAAATCAATGATGAAACCCTCTTGATAACGTTTCGATAGAAACAAAATCGGCAGATCAAATGACGTGCGATTTGTAGCTGCTTCTGAGCCTCTGGTGAATGTTGACGATCCTCATTTCTGCAAGCTCCACCATGAAGACGGATCCTTAAATGATGAAAGCAACATCTGGGCTATATCTGGGTCATTAGTCTCTGTGCTTGTGCATGATTCGTCCTCTAGCACCACATGACTGATCGTTGGGAGATAAATTGCATGTAGATCATTTGAACCAGCCAGGCATGGGTTTTGGGATCTGGAGAAAGACTTCAAAATCACTATAGCTGCATTTGACCTTGATTGTTAAAGATTAGACTAGGGATCTGCAGGCATCACAGACCCAAGAAGTCTCTTTTTCAGGTTTTTCACTGTGCAAAAGCCATTGCCTTAAATCTCTCTGCATTTCTCTTGCTACCTCCAAGTGTTGAACGTAGGACCATATTACACCAAGGACCAGTTTTCCATTATATAGTATTATATCCAGTTAAAATCCAGGACACTACTCCCGTCCACTGTGCATGACATTAGTCCTGACTTCATAGAACAAAAATGAATCCAAAGCTTTCTCTTGCTTATCCAAGCCCCAAAATATCTGTGCTGACTGACTGTGCTTAGTTCATCCCCAGCCTATATGTGAGTTGAAATGCTATTTTCATGCACCACAGAACATTTCATAGGGCTTTGTGCAGATGTAGGAGAGGAAAGCCACAACATTTTGAATGTGTTTCCTTTAAGACAAAGATGAGATTCCAGCAATGGAACTCAGAGCATTTTGCAAGATTCCATCCACTTAATACAAAAACGCTAAAATGCTGTTATTCACTGCAGGAAAAGGAGTGAGACAATACCTCCGGATTTGAAGGCTTTTGTTAGTGTCACCTAGGCTCCTTTTCAGTAGACTCAGTAGCCCTTTCCAGCAACGAACAAATAAAATTTTTATTCAACTTTATCTAGTGGTTAAAGGCCTTTCAAAGAGTGTTTCTTCTTCAAATTTCATTCGAAGGTGAGAGACACACGAGAGGTACAAGGATATCTGTTGTTATAGTGGGATTTGCAAACATTCCAACCTGCTTTAAACCCAGGTCTAGCTTCATCTTTCCAACAGCAACAATGTTTTAAGCAAGACAAAAAACTTGGTTTTATAGTTACAGGCTGTGACATAACCCTACTGATTACTGATATGCTGTAACCTGCCAAAAAAACAATCACATTTCAGAAAAGGGGATTAACATCCACTTTATTCACAGATCTGAAAGTAATGAGTAACGAGAACTTTGTTAGAAATGTGGTGAAGTGAAATGTATTTGTCTTTCAAATTGCTGCACGTTTTAACATGGAATCACTTTAGCAGGGTTAGACCTGCTAGGATTGCAACTTCACATGGGCTGGCATTTAAAAGAATACTGACAGCTCTATAATGTGTTTAAAATAGTGACTGTTCTTTTAAAGGAGGCAGGTTGCATTACAGCTGACTTTTCAAAAAAAGCCAGTGATACTCGAGTGAAAATCTTTGAAATCTTTGAAAGCTGTACAAATGTCTGACCCTAGAAATGTGTCTAAAACAACTGCTTGATACTGGAGAACCATCAGTTAGTCTGAAGATTACAATTAAAAATGTTCTTGCTCCACAGAACATCTCACAGGACTTTGTGCAGATGTAGAAATTGAAAGCTGAGTTTGCAGCGTTTCTTTTCACTCAAAGGAAACCCACACAAACACATGAGAGCATGCAAACTCCACAGAGAAAGGCCCTACGACTGACAAGGGGGTCGAATCCAGGACTTTCTCCGTGTTAGGCGGCAGCGCTAACCACTTCGACACCATGCCATCCAAAGTAATCATTAATACCTAAATTCATCCAAAAAAACAGTAATATTTCCAAGTTTGTAATTCTTTGTTCATTTCTTCTTATTTCTTATTTCTAATACTAAAGACTTATTTTTACTAGACTCAGGCGGCTTTGTTTAGCAATGGGCAAAAACACCATTATTCTACTGACAGTCTAGTGTGGTTAACAGCATTGCAAAGAGTGTTTCTTCTCCAAACTTTGATCAAATTGAATGACATGTAAGAGGTACAAGGCTATCTGTTTTTCATGTTTTTTTTTTTATAGGAGTGAGACATAAAGAGAGAGCAATGAAGATAAAATAATTGCTGAATATCATAACATGAAATCACATTAGCAGCATGAGCTGCTAACATTATAAAGAAAACGAATAATTTTATATGGTGTAATGTGTAAACTGTATTGTTTCTATTGTTTAACAATAACCTGGTAGGACTGCTGTTGACTTTCCAATAAAAGCCAGTGATGCTCCATTGAAAATGTTTACAAGCTGTAACAATATCTGACCATAGACCTGCATCTAAAAAAATTCCTTTATATTGAAGAACCATCCGGTTGTCTGAGGCTTGAATAAAAAAAAATAATGCTATCAAATGTTCACCTTTGCACTCACCTCAAATCATACTCCCCAGATCTCTGTAGTGCACTGATATGTTGCATCCACCCAGCCTGTTTCATCAGCTTAATCTCTGGCATTTACTGCCACATCATAATTCTGTCAGCATAGCACACCCAGGAACAGTACTACAGATGTGAAAATGTGTCCAGATGTGTTTATGTGTGTAAATCCGCGTAGTCCTTATTGACTTCATGGTATAAAATTGAATTGTAGCATTCTCTTGTACACGCAAAAACCCACAGATATCTGTGCTGACTGATTTAATTCACTATAGTCAATATTTGAGTTGAAACTCTACTTTTATATTCACTCCAGAACATTTCACAGGGTTTTACGCAGATGAAGGAGCTGAGAGCTGCAATGTTTTACAGGGTTTTTTGTAGCCAAAGAAAATAGAGCTAATGCTAAAGAATTTTATAAGACTTTTATCCTCTAATAGCAAAATTCATGTACAAATGCAGTTGTTCTCTCAATGAGAAGAAGAGGGGCAATAATTCCAAGTTTGTAGCTCTTTGTCCATTTCTTCCAGACTCAGTGTAGTAGACTAAGGAGTCTTTGTTTAGCAACGAAAATTAAAACACCATTATTTTTCTCATGGTCTAGTGGTTAAAAGAGCCTTTCAAAGAGTGTTTCTTCTATAAAAATTTAATCAAACTGAGAGACATGTGAGAGGTGCAAGGCTATCTGTTGTTCATCTCTTTTTCAGCATGGGTAAGACAGAAATAGAGGGCAATGTAGAGAAAATAGATATTGAATGCCATAACATGGAATGACAAAAGCAGCATTCGGTCATGTTTACAGCTAATACTTTAAAGAAAACAGAAAGTCTCAAGGAATAGTTCTTTTAAAGGAGGCAAGCTGGATAATAGTCAGCTATCCAATAAAAGCCAGTGATGCTCCATTGAAAATCTTTACAAGCTGTACCAATACCTGACCTTAGACCTGTATCTAAAGCAATTGCTTGATATTGGAGAACCATCAGTTGGTCTGAAGATTAAATAAAAAAAACGTAATGCTATCAAATGCTCACCTTTGCTCCCATCTCAAGCCACGCTCCACAGATCTCTGCAGCTTACTGATATGTTTGTTCTATACCGAGAGGGGTGGTTTGTTGACAAAGAGCTATGATTTATGGCTCAAAGAAAGCGGCCCGGTTCAATTCCCCCCATCCTCAGGCTGGCCGGTGTGTTGCCTGCCTCTACCGTACCTGCCAATGGTCTCCCTATCTTCTTTCGGCACATCCCCATCACAATGGCACTGGGAGACTTGGGGGCGGGGGGGGGGAGGATGGGTGCACGGGGCAAGCAACATACCCACTTCCCCTCTGAAGGATCTCATTCCCACCAGGCAGTATCTCCACAAAAGCTGTTTCATTTATACGCCAGGCATTTTCTTTCCCAAACAACAGAGAAAGTGTGGGGAATTGAGGCTGTCATAGAGGGCTCACAACTCGCCGCGTGTGTTTAATCTTGGCTCGGAAGGCAGAGAGAGTGAAGAGAGAAGAAGAGAAAAAGAAAGAGAGAGATGTTCTCATCCGTCGGTCTCTCAGTCTGGAGCCCTATCGCACCGACTTCTCTCTCGGTGCATGACTCCGCGAGTGAAGGTCGAGTTCTTAATAGCTTTTGACTGCCAGATATGCACACAGGCATTTAGAGAGAAGAGACTGTTTTCCCTCACAGTAAATGTGTCATGCTGCAAGATCGATATGCTAGGAGGGCATTTGGAGTTGGCCAGCCATACAAACGAGCAGAGATGTAGTTTCACAAGTTGAAAGGGAAAGGATATAGTTTAATAAGACCCATTCTATTTTTTGCAGGTATTTTTGGTAACACTTAACTATGCATGACTGCACAGGGCAAGGAACTTGTTCCAAGATACAAAGACGGGTCCTAAAAATCTCTAACTAACCACTTGTTTTTTTCATATATGTGTGCAATAAGGAAGTTAACAAGCCTTCCTTTTTGTTTGAGATATTTATTTATGCAATTACAAATCATTTAGTTAAGTAAGGTAATTAAGTTTTCACATTGCTACATTGATATTAAATTTTTCATAACTCTTTGCATTTGTATAACTCTTTTATTTCTGCACTCTTGGAACAGCAAGGATGTCAAAATTATATTAATGCTGTCTCTCTTGTATTACTATTAATAAGTCCCTCAAAAGTCTTGTGAATTAGCTCAAGAGAATGTTAAAACTAGGTAGAGGAGTTAAAACCATAATCATCTGGAATGTACCTGACTTTATATATCTAAAGCAATATATTTACCATTTTAAATGCAGTGCTTTTTCTTTATTCTTTTTCATAATTAGCTTTCAGGCTAGCGCTGTGATCTAAAGGACCATGCATGTGATCTTATAGTGCTGATTGTGATATAATTACTTTGAACCAACCAACCCATTTCATCACAACTACTGCAAAGCACATACTGGCACGTATGTGCAAATTTTGACAGCTGCTAATCAATGTGTACACATTTGTTTGACATTTAAAACATACTGCATAATTTATGCTTCTACTCTTTTTTTCCAGTAGAGGATATATCTGGATTGGATACATTTTCTTGTTTGAAATCAGATGCTGGGAGAAAATTGAACTAATGATGCACTCGCCATCCTTTACTCCCTCAGGTGCTCATCCTCTTACTTTCCTCACATCCGCTCTGACGGTGGTTCTCTCTCTTTTCTCTCTCTCTCTCTCTCTCTCTCTCTCTCTCTCTCTCTCTCTCTCTCTCCCTCCTCTTCCCTTCATTCCTCCCTTTAAAATCATCCCCATCTGTAGGAGAGAGAAAGCAGACCTAAGAATAAAATATTTCAGACAAAAATCTATTTTTAGCACATTAAAATAATGCAGCACATCACATTTTCCAACTGTCAAATAATAAGATGCCACTGGGGAACCTGTTATAGAAGCAATGAACAGAAAATATGAAATTTAATCTGGGTACACAGCTGACCATGTGTTCTTGTGTTTGAAAGATATCCCAGCTAAGATACATATTTACTTACATGTCTGAAATGATTACAATTACAGACATCATGTATTATACACATACTGTGATCATTTGGCTGAAAAGACTAATTTGAATATCTGAAAAACTAGCAATGCTAGCTATAAAATTGCTGCTAATAAATTGATCTTATGTTTACAGGTAGGACTTCTTTTAAAACTGCATTGCACACTGTGGAGGTTTCATGATATTTTCATGCTATATATTTTCATTCAATTCTCATTTGGTGAGAATTTGGCTTTGGTGTGTTCACAATGACAAATAATCACTTACTTTTTAAAACAATGTTAAATAGTTGTGCAAATATGCAATTATTGTAACAGCAGTCAACAAAATAGTGAGGGCAAGTGGTGTGAGTTCAAGTCCTAACCAGTGAAAATGGTTAGTGTAAATCTATGATTCTTAATGCAAATGCAAAACCATCTTTTAATGTAGGAATCTAAGTTTTTAGACACAATTTACAATATGCAACTTTGTAATCATGCTGGTTTAAGTGAGATTCAAGCATTTCAGCCACTATCACAACTGGTCATAGGCTAAAGTTAACACACATAATATAACAGAGAAAATGACAGATGATTTTTATTCTGTTATACTTGAGGTTCATATAAGAGTTTCCACAAACAAAACAGAAAGTACTCCATCCAAATACATCATCACACCTCTGGAACAAAAGTATTACTGTCATTCTCTGAAATTCACCATGACCTGACTGTGCAAAGGCTTATTTACCCCACGTTGTCTGGAGCATATCCAATTATCCAAGCAGCTCTCCTGCATCTAACCAAGGCCACATTGGCTACAGCGGCTGGCTCTCAGCAGTGAGGTTTCGGCTCGAAAAATAACTTAATTTCTGCTGGTGTGAAAAGGAGGGAACATGGATCTCAGGCTCACCCAAGCAGCCTGCAGCCTGCCGAGCTGAAAATAGTCAGCATGATGGGCAGATGACGTTAGGCCAGGCCAGCGGGTGTAATTGACAGAGCTTTTGGCACGTTACTGCCAGAGTTACGGCTAATGAATGCTAAGCGTCCGAAGCTACTCTTCCCTCTGGGATCCTTGAGCAACATGTCCTGTCTTCAGGAGGATATGATTGACATGTTAGTCCCTTAATGTTTACACCCAGTGACCCTGCCTTAGGTGGGTTTTCTGTGGAATAGAAGGTTGAGAACGAGAATATCTTTATTAATCTTAAGTCACGTATCACTTTTGCAGAAATAGCTGCAGTATGGCACTTATGTTTAAGCAATGCTCAATTTTGCATTTTACTGTTTGATGCAACAAGTAGCAACACGGTAGCAATGCACAAGTAGAAAGCAAAATGCAAAATCAAATGCTATAGCAAATCAATATGCTTTATTTCTGAGAGCCTGTTTTTGATGCAAAATCAATGAAATATTTATTCCAAGAGCAGATTCACATGCTATTACCTTAATAAAGGTTATATTGTGATATTTTTGTCAGTGCAGGGCACAGATTACTGACACCCTAACTCATTCTAAGTGCCAATGCTTCCAGTTTTGTTGACACGAGTTTTGCAGCATTTCTGACACTAAGGTCTGCCTGTGTCAGTCCAGAAGCAATCTTAGGAGCAAAACAGGGAATTGCTCACATCCCCGGGCATTTCCCCTCAGGTCTGTCCAAGGTCTGCAGCCACAGCCGGAAAACATCGCCTTATTCATTTGAGCTGGAAAAACGTGGGCTTGAGTGCATAGAACATAGCGGTTGGCACATTGTGCGCAGTAACAGAGTGCTAGTGCTATTTCCAAGAGGTTTCCCACAGACATTGGGGTTTATATTTTAGGACACTTCTTGTTTAAATTATAAGGCCACAAAATTAATTGTTTATGAAACACTCAAAGGCAAAAAAGTAGCGTGGGTGTATCAGCTCAGTGATTTTTCTTTTTTATATAGATTTAGCATTTATATCATTTATTAGCAAGGTATTTATGGGAAAGTTATAAATGGTAGCTTTTTAAGCTACAAGCTAATTATGATTAAGCTCCAGCCAAGCTTCTGTTTCAATATAGTAGTTAGCAACACTACAAGCTACAAAATGTAGCTAACTACAACCAAGCTATCTCACAATCACAGATTCTTGCTTCTGTTTTTGCCAAGGTGGACCCCCATTCTCCGACCATTGGGGTTTAGGGTCTTAGCTCAAAAATGTGTCTAGCTCTGCATAATTTTGGAACCAACACTCACGAGATCATAACAAGAAAACCACTTGCGTCTCGCTTCATGTCACGCCTTTTCTATTTAAAATACAGCTCACAGTGTTTTAAATTTAGCTTGTGTTATGACTGCAAAGCACGTACATTGTAGCACACTTTTACACCACTGCAGTGCCTGGGTCCCTGCAAAAGAGGCAATCGCAGTATATCACGCATTAAAGTAAAATGCTTGTTGCATAGCTGGGCTCCAGGGTCCAGACGCTCTTCACAATGTAAAATACATCGTTTACTCTTATCCAACCGAGTACGAACCTGCCTATGGGAAATCCACATTTATGCCACATAAGATCAGCATTTTTTCTCCCCTCATCCCCTCCTCCTTTCTTTGTGGTGTGTTTATTGCATCCACTTGCTGTATCTGTAACACTTTAGTGCTCGCTGTTTGAAGAAACGGAGACACTCGGGCGAATCCTGAAGTGGATTATTTGCGTAATTAACGTAACACTATCCTTCAGGCGAACCCCCAGCGTTGCACGTACCCTTCTTTGAACCGTGAAATAACCTCTTATTATCAAAAAACCTCGATTAAACCCCCCCCTTTCCCAACTCTCCTCCTCTATTCCTCCCCCTTCTCCTCCTACTCTCTCTTTCTCTCCTGGATGCCGCCGGTACAGGGAAGTACCTGGGAGTGGAGATTCGCCGAGCCTTGATGTTGTAGGGTTTGAGAGTCCAGCCATGCATTTGACAGCAATTTAATCACTATTACTGCAGTGGTGTGGGCCTCTCTCAGGAGAGCCGAGATGGAGGGTGTGAAGAGCTCCGCGGGAAGGTTCCACGTAATGAGACTGACAGTCATGGCAGGGGACCTGTTACTGATTGCTTAATGCATGCAAATGGCATGTTAATGTGGAAGCCCCACACCGAGGCTTTGACGGAGGAGAGTGCTGGCTCCAACCCACCAAACGCCACCGCCCCTGACTGAGGCGCTTGGCAATTAAGGACATTATAGAACGCGTCAAACTGTTTGAAAATGGCGGTTCAGGGTTCACATTTCTTCCTCTTGATCTTTGACAGGGCACTATTAGGAAGGGAATTACAAAGCAAGCTCTTGAACACCGCCCTCTGCTATTTAAGGCAAAATGAATGCAAGCAAGTAGTAGCTTTATTGAACCTATGTGCCTATGCATGCCTAAATACACACATGCACACACACACACACACACACACTCACACACACACAACCCCAGTCCTCCTTTGATCCATTTGGAGTGCAGGGAGCAAAGAAGGTGCTTTAAATAAAAAGATAAAATTATAGATAAAAGGTATGGCATTTCGCTGTGCCATTATGCGGTGGGGCTAATAAAAGGTGCTAATGAGAAGGTGACCTTTTTGAAATAGATTTGTAAATGTCACAAAGCAGCATCCTCCAGATGAAATTGGTACCTTAAACAGACGAGCCGAGGCCACCCGCTGCCTCTGTTTCTGGCTGCCGGCGTCTGTCACATTTGCACTCCATGCATATTCACAAGTTTTCACGTGTAAAGTCAGCCCGGCTCTTGGCCTCAGAGTGCAAAAGGATTTAGTGGCAAAATGACATGCATAATTAATCGGAAGATGCCGTTCAAATAGAAGACCTGAGGTGAGAGAGAGAGAGAGAGAGAGAGAGAGAGAGAGAAAGGAGATGTTACTTTCTAACTCTTGGCCACTTTATTAGGAACCCCACCAATTTACTATTATCTTCTCCAGGTTGGCGTCCAGTTAGGAAGTACAGTCAGTCATTTTGTGTTAGTCATTTTGTGTCCTTTATCAGTGGTCATCTTTTGACCACAGAAACATTCTTGTGTGGACTTAGTGACCATTCTTAATCTTAAAGGGATAGTGATTTGTATCATCAAGTCGAGCAACAGGTTTGGCATGAGTGTACAAGTTCCCTGTCTTGAACCCATATGTACTGCAGCACAACACGTCAGTGGGTTGAGAATGAACCCACAAACTAAATAACTAAACTAAATTTTATTCCTGAACTACAGTCCAAAGTAGTGTAAAGACGAATCCAGCTGAGGTCTTTGCGCTTGCTTCACGAGAGACATTACAATATGTTTGATGTCTGGTCGATGTTTTCATTTTGGCCCAATGCCATGTGTACACTGATCATTGTATTAATGTAGCAATGTAGATTGTAGGTACATTACAATAGATGCATTACGCTTCGTGATTTAACACCTATAAAGATACTAGAAGATAGTGTTTGTGATAAAGTGGACAACAAATGGAGATAGTTAGGTGTTTATAATAAAGTAGCAGGTGAGTGCAATTATAATTATAGTCATTGCAGTTTTTCAAATGGTGGAAGAGGTGAGCAAGTCTCTGCAGTAAAAATGTGACGAAAGTTTAAAACATTATCACTCGCTTTAAACAAGCCGGTCATGTGGGTGACTCAGAAGCATACGCAGTTCTACATGAGAAAGGACGACAACGGGGCAAATTACGGTTTTTAACAACTATAACATTAACTGGACCCTCTCCAGAAATCTAATCCATCTGTCGCTACCCAATGCGTTTTCAGTGAGTTCTTTGTCCTGCTTTTTTCAGTGTGAATTAGTCCCGGCAAACTGCATGAAGGGATTGGAGCTCTCCAGGCTTCAGTTCTGAGTGATGACCTAGAGAGCAGCAAAAGTCTTTCATCTTACGCTTTGAACAGCTCTCCCCCCATATGGGAAGGTCAGACAGGAGGGAGATGAAGGATGGAAAAAGGTCAGGCAGGTATCTGGCCTTGAATGGTCAGCGGAAATGCATCGGCCAGCTGTACAGTAGGTGGCCCTGGACAGTCCAGATGCCCTTTGATGAAGTTTTGCATGTGGAATAATAACTCATAAGGAAGCAGTTCCCAGTTGCCCAAGGAAATAATTGCACAATCCAACTGGGATGCAGTACGGCGCATTGTTTATGGGGAGGTGTGAAAATGATCAGCTTATTGTGTCCAGCACAAATGTTAAATTAATTGTACTATGAAGTCTGTGTCATGTGTAAAGGTAATGATGGTGTGTATATGTTGTGTTTAAGTATTCATAAGGGTCTGAAAGTAACCTACAAATATTTTTATTATTATTATTATTATTTATTAAATTTAGCTACCAATACCACAGAGAATTCTGTGAAGGTGCTGTCAGTCCCTGCCTCCTCATCACCAGTGCAGAGAGTTTTTAGAAGAAGGGTCATTATAATGAGACTCCATTGTGCACGTTTAGGTCACAGAAAGCTGCAATCTCACACGTCTCTAAAATGTGAAATGTGTTTAATGTTTAGTGTATGTAGTTTGCTTTGTTCAGTTCTTTTTGAGGGCATGCTTTGCATGTTCCACTTATATGTCATGTGCAAAACATGCATTGATCCGGTCTCAGTCTCGGTCTTTGCCCTTCAGACTCTTGGTCTTGTCTCGGCCTCAACACACTCTGGTCTCGGTCAGGACTTGTTCTCAGTTTAGGTGGTCTCTAGTCTTTTAGTGAGAACTTTGGTTTGATTAAATTATGTATATTTTTCAAAAGTGGTACTTTTATAAAGTAAAAGATAGAATCAGGTTTCGAAATTTATTTTTACATATAGTTAGCTGCACATACTGTACATATGGTTAGATGTGTTGGGTGTGTATGGTTAGGTCTCAACAGACTTCCTTTTGGGCTTGCTTGTGCGGATTGACCACTGCCCTTATTCTGTCATTGACTTTTAGATGTGTTATTATTTCTTTGTGTGTGCACATTCAATCTGTAATCTTTCACATGCTAAAAGCCTGTTCAAAATATTCATGCGAACCTCTAAGTTGAGACTGACTGACACTAAGCCTGGTGCTTTGCCAAGCGAGAGAATGCTCACCAGCAGTCAGGCTGACACAGCTTCGAGTGGATACATAACTGGGGTTATTCACAGTGTGGATCACTAGAGAAAACGAGAGAAGTGAAATACGCTGTGTTTCATCATTGTCAGAGCACAAAACAAGAGCCAGCACTAACAAACTCACCAGTCTTTAACGGAAAAATGGCACATGCAGGGTACATCCTACATACTCAATTGCACAATGCAGTATGAATATATACCACATAAAATGGTACGCAGAAGTGAACGAAGGCAGATTTTAGGATTCGTGACGTTGCGATTAACGATTTTCCGTTGATGCTGTTTCACGTTTGACCTAGCGAGGATGGCCTCATTTTCGTGTTTTGCCAATAAGGACGTCGCCAGGCCCGCTGCTGCAGTCTATTTCAAAGTCCTCTTTCATTTTTCCATTAACTTAGATAGGGGCTAAATGTTTTGCGAATATGAAAAATGCAATAATGGAGAAATGGGGGGAATCAAATTTGCCCGCCTGGAAATAGAATTGCATTGCAGGGTTTATTTTATTGCAACTCACAATTGCTTTTTAATGAATTCAGGCAGATGGACTGTTGGTTTGTGTATATAACCGTGCTTCTTTTTTCCCTAGCTGTTGCCCTGTTGGCATACCGCTAAATAAAGGTTCTCTATAAGTGCCCAGTCTGGGAATTGTCAGAGGGAAAGCAACCGGCAAATAGGCAGAGAGCAGGCATGTTTCACCACATTACCATGGTGTCTGGCCAGAAATTAAGTGAAATTAAACCTTTTACTTATTTACGCCCAACCAAACTGGACCCATATGGTGTGTGAGTCCAGCCGTGCCTGAGCTTTCACATTTACAAGGTCAACCACACTGCCGCTTTCCTCCCTCTCTTCCCGTCAGCTGTGCAGACTGAGGTTTGTTGATGAGCAGATCTGATTACGCTGGGCAAGGGATGGAAGATGAAGGCGAAAATTGAAGATCCTGTGGGAGTCTCTCTCAGTCAGGGCCAGTCAATATTGCTTTCCTCCAAACTCCTCCATGTCTAGAACTACTAAGAGACAGAAAATGCAGTTAAGGATTAAGGGTGTTTAAAATGCAGCAGCTACTGGATGTCATGTGATTCACATGGATTAATTAATTAATCATTCATTTTTAATGACATTCGCTACACGTTTGTGATTTTCTACACCTTGTGAGCACTCAATTTAAGTCTGATTTCATTTGGAAGACCAGAACGGTGCTACTGATTGTCATGTTTATTATGCTGCATTATGAATGTTGAGCGTCTGAAGTGTTCAGGATTTGTACACCTATGCCATCATGTCATACTTGCTTAACACATCATTTAACTAATGATCCCTGTGATTTTGTGTCTTTATATGCAATATGCAGCATATTGCCTAGCTAGTTTGCATATGATTTTGTGAGCGTTATTAATCTTTGAGTGTCTGGTTTGCTTGTTTTACATGTTTCTTGACCCATGTTTCTAATCTTTAGTTTAGGATTATGGATTGTCCCATTCCAAGCTAATGCCCTTCTTCTCCGATCCACGCATGAATCTACTTTGATTCGCCTCTTGTGGTAAAATTGAGAAACATATCTTCTCTCCACTTCAAATTTGATACATCAACTTTAAGCAATTACCATTCCGCTAGGGTGGCAATTAAAGATCAATTTTACTGTTGAATAATCTGTTGATTATTTTGTTGATTAGTCGATTAGTCGATTTCTTTTCTGTTCTGCCCTCCACCTCTGCTTCCAGTGGTCCTAGTTTCTGTTCCGGTGCATGTTTTACTTTTCCTGCTCAAGTCTGCACATTTGTGAGTGTTGCCCTGTTGTTCAATCTCTGCCTTAGCCTGAGTTTCCTTAGCAAATTAAAATGATAACCCATGAAACATGAATCTGAAACTTTGATATCTTTAACAAATGTATTTTTTTCCTAATCTGATTAAACTATCTTGAGTTTCATCACGTTGAAGGCAATGTATTATAATTTATCACAGATATAATGACAATTAAGCCATTAAACTAATTAATTATCTTAGAACTGAATCACAGATAAGCCCCAGCCCACCAACTAGCTAATGTTAGCTTTAGGAGATTTACTATTCAGAATCAATGGGGTTGCTCTTGTAATTCATAGATTTACTGTTGAACTGAGCATATCAGCTAACCCAACAGAAATGTCATTTGCTTAACAAGCATCATCATGAGACCATGAGTAACATAAACATTTTGATACTAACATTTTAGCCAGTTGGCTTCAGCATGAAGCGTCAACGGAATTAATTTTCTCAGTTAGACCCTCACGCATTGACGCAGGATGATGTTCTCAATTTCGACCAATCGTTGCAGCCCTACATTTCTCAATATAAAATGAATGACTCTATACATGCAATAATGCCAATCAATCGTACCTATATCTGTCCTAGAAAAGCACAAATTTTCTGCCGCACTTCTAAAACATTCAGCCTTCTTAACGTTCTCCACCACTACTCATGCATGAATCCGAGAATATTCAATGAACGCAACGTTAACATGGAGGAGACACGTCCAAGCTGTTGGTTGGCCAGTTTTTGCATTAGAGCTTTGGTGCAGGCATTATCCCTGCCTTGGGGTGCACGTCAAAGTGTATTAGCCTAGTCTGTTGGAGGGTGGGGATAGAAAAATATTCTGTGATAATTATCTTGTCATGGTGCGGGGAATGCAGAGAGGTGCAGCTCCTCCGTGACTCATGACTGTCGTGCTCAGGACCCCCTCGGGCCCTGCTGATTAAGACTTCACCCCCCTGCCTCTCAGCACCAGGGCTGGATAATTGTAACGCAGCTGAACGGGCCACATGGATGCAGTGGAGTTGACTACAAATTGACAGCAGTGGAGCCAGCAGAGGCCAGGGGACTACATGTTGGGTTCTGGATGAGTGTGACTGGAAGACCGCTAAGCTAATAAAGAGAAGCTTTGGAGTACATTGAGGATTTCACAATATTCCTATATAGAAATAAAACCAGTTAGCATGTACAAAAAAGTGGATGTAAGAGAAAGAGTTGACAATGCAAAAATGTGCAACACAAAAGTGATGTTGGCAATTTTTAAGTGATGCATTATCAGCACAGGAGGGCCAGTCATAACAGTCAGCATTTTGTTAAATCTCATCTTTTTCATTAGGACATACACCCTTAATCTAACACAGTGATTGATTAGATTTTGGAAGATCTCATTTATTCATTCATTCATTATCTGTACTCCTTAATCCCAATCAAGGGAGGCAAACACTGGATCCTATCCCAGGACTACAGATCTCAACACACTGCAGGGCTACACGAACATGCTGACGTTTAAACTTATGGGGGCAATTCAGAGTCACCAATCAACCTACATTGCATGCTTCTGGACTGTGGGAGAAAACTGGCACACCCAAAGAAAACCCATGTGAACCCAGGGACAGCACACAAACTCCACACAGAAAGACCTCACGACCAGGGATCGAACCAGAACCTTGCTGTGATGCAACAGCACTAACTATGGTGGTGTCGAATACAGACTTTTAAAAATGAATACAGACTGCAGCTTTTGGCCATCATAGATGCTTGTGTAAACTAAGGTAGTGGAAACTGCCAGGTTGTGTAGTGCAAGTTCTCCAAGAGCATGCATGCTTATATAATGCAAACTACTACAACCAACCAACTGCCACAACAGAATTAAAAAGAAAAACAGTGCAGACTGTAATTAGCAAGATTTTGAACCACTGCTATGCTAAGAACTCTATTTAACTCTATGTTTGTGACCCAACTTACAACCTCAGCTTTTCTGCACTTCATGGCACAAGCCGCTATAGTAGTAAGCTAAACTAGTGTCGTCTGTTTCCATGAGAGTAACATCTTGTAGGACTTAGGGATTCCACCAGATACTAGACATTTGCAGACGTTAAACTACACATCTAGAGAGTTTACACTATCAGACTATGTCCTGATTTCAGCTGTGAATGTTTGATGTAGTACAACTCAGGGATTTTGTAGTTACAGTAAGATAATCAACTTTATCCCTTTCCCTGCTGCCACAAATCAATGTGTTACTTTATCATTTATTTACTTTGACAAGCTACAAGTAAATAATTGATTTATTAATAGTTATTTATTTATTTAGAAAAACTAAAGCCATTAATTGGCTCAGAACTTCTACAAAAGTACGTATCATGGTCTGAACCTCAGGAGCAAAATTTTAGATCATCTTTAATATTTTGGGACCATGTTGCACATCATGGCTTTAATTTTAGAAATAGATTTTCTGTGGTTGAAATTCTGCACTCATTATTTCTTAATCAATAAGACCGGTCTGGCTGTTAAAGGTCACCATAGAGGAAAGCAAAGCAAATCTAATAGTGCCTCCGAACTGGCATCAAAGGGCATCCAGTGTGTGGCAGTATGAGCAAGGCAGCAATCAATTTCCAGCATTGTGCAGTTGTGCATGTTAGATTGTGTGCAAAAGATAAAAGATCCTGACTCTGCAGGAGACACGTTCAGTAAATGGAGCTTCAGAGTTGTTATGGAAACCCTCCTCATAAGAGGTTTCCTCACAAGGGATTTTTGTGTTGTTTACCAGTGTGGAAATTTAAATTTAGGTTCAGCTTCTCGGAATGTACTATCGGTTAATTTAATGGCAACTGCTTTGTTGTCTGTACTGGAATGCACACATACATCGGATGCAAAGCAACTTGAAATGCATTAAATATGTACATATCAATAGCATAAATAATGCACATATACAGTAGCTACTACATTTGAAATTGCATTCTTGATCATGTCATTTTAATCTTATTTTATAGTTTATTCTCTGCAGTAATTGTGTTTGTATTCAGTTTGTATACATCACTCACTTCCAAGATGGAGGACAATAAACTGGATGCATGAGTACCATCATGATTGTTCAAATGACCAGTGCAATCAGGAGTGGAGCTCAGCCTGCATCACTTCTGCATCTTCAATCGTCCTCTCTTCAATGCAGTCATTCACCATACCAATCAACCATAACATTACGACCACTGATGGGAGAAGTGGCAGATAAATTGTAATAACTACTAGGTGAATTCAAATGCAGAGTAAGGTAAACACAATGCTTATTTTTAGAAGGTAATGCAAAAAATGTTTGTAGATAAACAGGCACAGATCAAAATCAGTGTAGACAGTCCGTGAGTCAGCCAAATTCATATTGGGGACTAAAGCAGAGAATAACCCAGAAACACGAAACAATGGTGTGTACACAGGAGGGCAGGACAGAAAATCACTTGGAATCACAGGATTTGGACTGAGACCTTACAGCAGTGAGTGTGATATACTGCACAGCAAGAAAACACTTTGTCCTTGTTCAAGTTTAAGGATTTGAGTGACTTTAATAAGAGTCAAATTGTGATCATTACATGATTGGGCAAGAGGTTCTGCAAAACCGCAGCTCATGTAGGTGTTTCCCAGTCTGTGGTTACAACCTACCAAAAGTGGTCCCAGGGATGAAAGCTGGTGATCCAGTAACAGGGGCAAAGGTGACCAAGACTCATTTATGCAGGTGGAGAGTGAAGGCTGGCTGTGTTGTCCAATCCAACAGAAAAGCTACTGTAACTCAAACTGCTTCACTGTAAAAAAATGTGTAAAATAATAAAACATTCAGGTATTCAGGTAAAACACCACAAAACAATACTTAAAAATGTAAGCACTTTTGTTTGAGTTAAACAAACAAATGATTCCCCAACACCCCCAAATTAAACATCTTAAGTTATGTCTTTAAGTTGCTGTTTTTGATAGGAAACTGTGCACCCACAGACCTACTCAGTATTGTGTTAGTGGACACAATGTTATGGCTAAGAGATGTACATATGAAAACCTATCTACCCTCACTGGCCACTTCTTTAATAAACTCCAGTTCCTTGCTGCATTTAGTTATGCAATGACATGACATCTGTTCATTACCTTCTACCCTATTCACTACTGGTCAGTTTTTGACCACATGAGCTCAGTTGAGCTGGTGTTATTTCGGTGGAGCTCATTCTCAAGACTGCAGTGACACTGACATGGCAGTGCGATGGGGGTGTATGTTGTGCTGGTATGAGTACACAAAATAATACGCAGCAGCAGGGCTTTTCATACATGCTATGTGTTGAGAACATAAGTCCATAAAGAAAATGTCTGTTACCACTGTAGGATTAACAGAAACATTGTAACAATGGGCTGCAATCTCTAACTGGATGCCAACAAGGTCAATCTTTCATGTACAGGTTCTATTTGTAAAATAGAATCAATAGTTTTGCTTCAAACCTTACAATAAACAATGTGTGGCTTGATGATAGAGGTCCAAAACCAAGAAATGGATGAGTTTAATATTCTGTGATTACGTGGGATATGTTTTGACCCTTGAAGGTGATGAACACCAGTAAAGTTAATGTTGGTCACACCACTGAGACCCAGAGCTGTCCCAGTTCAGCCCAGTGGCACAGCGCAATCTCAGGGATGGGAACTGGGCCTCATGCATATGAATGAGAAAAGACCTATGGTGATGTGAGGTGTGACCTACTTGTTGGAATCATTAGTAATAATGAAGTTCCGCAGTGGGGAGATCACCAAAGGACTAACATAATGCTCATAGTGCACATGCACATGTGTCATGGATTTGTGTGCTTTTCCTAACTTTGTAAACTTTTACATTCCTACATTTATCGGTGCAGGAATACAGTATAAAAATGTAGTTTCACCATAGTAATGGAACAAATAAGCGTGAATTGCATCAGGAGTCATAATACATTTTATGTAATATTCTGGCCTCAGTGATGACATTTTTTCTTCTAGATGCCTTTAAACGTGTTGTGTAGCGTAAACATAAGGCACTTACATGGCTGAGACAGGTCGATCTCAATATTTTTGCAATGATGCTGCTGGCAGGATGAAGAGATTGCAGAATTTAGATATAAGGATTTAATCAATTAAATAAAGAACAGGGATATTTATCTAAACCACCGGACTAAACTGAAGAAAATGAAAGAATCAAGCCAAGTTGAAACTAAACCTAAATCAAAGAAAAACAAATCAAGCCCAGAATTTAAAAAAAAAAAAAAAAAAACGTGCAAGAAAGAAAACACAAAAAACACGTGCAAAACAGACAAACAGAAAAGTCAGATGTAAATCCTCAAAGAATGGTGTTGATTGGACTAACAAAGCATAGACATTAAAGGAGAAGACAGGACAGTAAGGGCCCAGGTGCCCTGAGGCAGGAAAGTAAAATATCATATAATAATACCATTGAATACCATATAAAATCATGTAACATATATTACACAGTACACAGGATTCCTCATTCACATTTATATATTTGTAATATCATATATCTCAGTCATAATATAAATGACTGGTCAGTGTATTTTCAAAAAGAGGTATGAACCAAACCATGACTCAAAACTCAAGCTGACATGGTATGCTGCTAGATTTGTATTAATCCATCCATATTGTGAATTACAAATATGTTTCTTATTGTGGCTAGTAGTAAATAAGTAAAATTCTAAGAAGTATGAGTTGTCCCCATGGGCTCTCTAAACCTGGGGGTCTTCAGAAGACTTTTGAAGAAGTAAAGTTCTGTTGCATGTACTGTATGCCGAGGGACAAGTCAAAACAAACATGTTATGAATGTAAGCCAGGCAAACACGAAACAAGCCACAGGGCTATGCTCCTGAGCAAATGCAAACCAGAATAATGCGTAAAAAAGAAAGAGAACTAGCGCAGACACCATACAAACAGACACAAGACTAAGAGGAGACAAAGGCAGGCTTAAATAGAGACCAACACAGGTGAAGCACATTACAGCAAATGTTTCATAAACAAAAAGATTGCAGACAAGAAAGTGTGGTCACTAGTGGCCAGGCAAGGAATCACAACAATACTGTGACAGGCACCAAGGGGAAATTTCAGGAAGAGGTAAAGAATTCTTGACACATGCCTTCTTTTTTTTTCTTTTTTCTTGAGAAGACATAGTAAGTGGACCAAAAAAATGATCGGAGCACAGGCAGAAAACCATAATAATGGTCAAGAAATACAACAGGTCTTATCTATTAATTAGAGGCAAAGACAAAGAGACTGACTCAGACAGCAGATAATAATGTGGGATTTCTGAGACAGAAAATACACAGGGGTAATTATAGACACAGATGATTCAGAATTATCTCAACAACTGTGACAGAAATAAAGATGATTGCTGATCAGGGCGTGGTAATGCAGGGGCAGATGCCGTCAAGTTCAAAAATGGGTCACGGCAATTTCCCAAACTGCTCATTTGAACTCTTTTTAATGGTATCCTAGCATAAATCATTTTCAATTAGATATTTAGAATCTAACATGGTCGTAACTGTAGTTGAAGATATTAGTCTATGGAAGAAATAACTTACTGCTAATTAAACCAATCAGATAAAACAAATCAGACTGGCATAAGCGAATGGCAGCAATGTATTTTAATAATCTTTTTCGCTACACATCTTGGGTGACATGTTCTATTTGCATTTTAATTGCACGATTTCTCAAGCTGCGCTCTGAATGAGAATATCTACAAAGGGACAATATGAAAGGAATTAAATCATATGTGCCATATGTTCTATCAGTTATATTAATTAATGCATTTCAGTGGTTTCTAAAATGGTTTTCATAGTTGGGTGATGAGTTCATGCGTTCAGTCTGGGTGATAAAGCCTATAAATAGATGAGATACAGAGCTTCATAATCAATGATACTAGACAATTGGCTTTACAGTTAATTATCGATTTTAGTGCAACATTTGCATAAACATTTAGATGAAATAATTGCTATAAAGGATAGCCCTGAAAATAGTGAAAGACAAAAGTTTACAAAGTAAAGAATAATTGGTGGTGATGCTGGTGTGTGTCCTTGCGTGTTTGTGGGTGTGTGTCAGCTCATCCCTATTTGTTTCAAACCGAAGGGAGCTATAGGCAGTCCAACTGCACAGTGGTCAAGAGCACAGTCTGCCCAATCCTGATTGATGTGTCTCTAAACGGGCTCCAACAACAATTGAGTGGCTTTCCCAATGCCTGCTGGCATAAGCGCCTTTATCCTCACAGCTCACACTCTGCATCACACCACTGGAGATTAATAGAGCTCTGATGGTTGTGGGCACTTTTACGCTCGTAGAATCTGCGAGCATTTTTTTTGCTATCCATCAGCAAACCCTCCTCTCCACCTGTCCCCAGGTCAGTGCTCTCTGACTGCGGCAAACCAATTCCACGTGGAATTCATGGGGAATGTAATGAATAAGAGTAATTTCACCGGAGCTCTTGCATATGAATATTACAACTCGAAACCCACTCTTAACCTCTAATCATTAGTCAGCTTTCATACAAGGTGTCTGATGCTGAATATTGTTTGGAAAGAGAGGAACTGCCGTGCAGTGTGAATAGAAAATTTTGGGTTGGACCTTTGACCTGGCAAATCACTGGAGCATCAGTATCTATTTCTTCCTTTAATCACAGACAGTGCACAGAGTACCAGAGTGCATATCTATGGATGGATAGATGGATGACTATATATAGTACTGTGCAAAGGTTTTAGGCAGGTGTGAAAAAATGCTGTAAACAAAGAATGCTTTCAGAAATATAAATAATGATTGTTTATTTTTAGCAATTTACAAAATGCAAAGTGAGCCAACAAAAGAAAAATCTAAATCAAATCAATATTTGGTGTTACTACCTTTTGCCTTCAAACCAGCATCAATTCTTATAGGTACACTTGCACAAAGTCAAAGAATTGATGTTGTTTTGAAGGCAAAGGGTGGTCACACCAAATATTGATCTGATTTAGATTTCTCTTTTGTTCATTCACTGCATTTTGTTGATTGATGAAAATAAATGATTAACACTTCCATTTTTGAAAGCATTCTTTGTTTACAGCATTTTTTCACACCTGCCTTTTGCACAGTACTGTATATACATATATACATGCATAATGTATATCAATCATTGTCATTTGATAACAAATCATCTAAGTAGCAAAGAACAATTACTCAAATACTATACACCACTGTTTGTGGATGTACAGTACATTCTGACTCATTAAACTATGAAATAACAGCTCCAAACATGACCTGCTCCACAAAATCTGTAGTTTTATTTTGACTAAGCCTGTGTGCCAACTTAATTTCCTCTGCCTTATTACCAGGTCATATAACATATTGTGTAAAACCTTGAAGCCTCACCATCATCTGTGCTGAATTCACACAGCAAGAATAACCATATTACTCAGCGTGGGTGTTGTTTAATTGCTCCACATCGTACATGAGTAACTTCACACTCTCTCCTTTGAGTCATTTAGTTTGTATAGATATATAGACAAGTGTCACAAGTTTATATCACAAGAGAGATAACAGTGCATTTCTAATGTGCGGCGATTCCACAGCGAAGGTCTGTTATTAAAATGCTTATTAAAATGTTTGTGTGAATATGTTATGGGTGTTGATCACTGGACATCAATAAATGAGTAATATGTGGGCTATAGTGGTATGTCTGAATAAAAAGCAAAAACTCAGCTTAGAGCTTTTGTGCACATGTGTTAGTTAGAGGAGGTCATTGCAGTTCAGTACCCCATCCCCCAATTAAATGTGATGCAGCGGTTAAACAGTACACCTCGGGAATCAGTGCCAGCACATAACTTCTTACTTATAGACCCATGGGCTACTAAACTAACAAATGAAGCATGTGACATTGCCTCTGGGCACTGCCACACGTGCTCTCTGTGCTGAGCCTTAACTCCCAGCTTCCAAGCTGTGCTTTCTTCCCTCCTGCAGCTCTAGACCCCACATGGTGCCTCATTTCCCATCCTGTGACATTTCTGTAATCTGCAATCATTCAAGGCTTCTTTTTGCAGACGTATGAAAAACTGTGTGTGTGTGTGTGTGTGTGTTTGTTCTGTATTTGAGTTTCTTGCTATTATAGGACCTCAATAAAAAAACATGCATGGCATGAACAATCTAAGTGTAACAATGGTGTTTAATACCATTGATGTTTGTTCTTATCGTGTTAATAGTTTCTTTGGCTTGTGCACACCTTGAATTCATTGAAAGGATAAATTATGATCCACTATGGTTACCCGCCTACTCAAGTGAAATTTTTTTACACAATAAATCTGGCCTTTTCCACCCTGAATGGAACCACAGGGATCTCTGGTTAGTAGCCAAGCAACAAAATTCCACTGTCTAAAAACACAATTTAACACAACATGTACAAATTGTATGTGGTGTTCTTTCAATGTTGTATTAGTTTTAATAGTTTAAAAGCACTCAAAGACAAGTAGCACAAAACCTGCAGTATTATTAAAGTTATGATGAGTTGCTTTTCATCAGTTTTACTGAAGCAAGGTATTTGTGTTTAAATGCCTTCAACGAACAAGTTCTGTTCTCAACTCTTAAGCATTGCAATTAATTATCAACATCAGATACAGCCCTTGATATCTTGTAAGATTCATTACTGTATCAATGCTGTTTCCTCATAGTTTTCCTTTATTCCTGTTTAGATGCTAATACTTATGAGTGACAAAAATATATTCATTACTAAACCACAAATCTGTACAAGTATTGCCAGTACTTGTCCTCAAATGCTGCTGTTCTGGAAGCAAGAAAGTCTGAAAGGGGTTTGTAATAATATGGATGGTGCATGCCATCTGAGGACGTCACTATAAACTTCAGTTTTTCTGCCTGAATGTCCCAACAAAAAGCAGATAACGCAAGACTTCTCCATTCTTCACGACAGAGGATCCAGATATCTCCTGAAAATTTACAAATGCTTTGTAAAGTATAGTATGAAAGCTTACAAAAGTGTTTTCCAGGTAAATGACACACACAATGCATCTTTTTTCTTTAATGCAATCTTGTGCCCATTATAGATATATTTGACTGTGGACTCAGACTAGGCTGTTAAACATTCAGCTAGTCATGACACATTACATGTCTCAACCACCATTAAAATGAGCTATTGTTTGTGTCACGGTCAGCCTTTTGCTGACCTCTTGCATCAATGAGCCACAACTAGCCTGACATAAAAGGTCTGCTTTCAGATTCAAAGAAGAGCAACTGCATACTTTGGTGAGGTAGTTTAGGTAAATACATATTCACAAACACTGACTCCCATATTACACTATTTAAATAATGTCACACATTCCATCACCTCATAAACATAGCCCTTAACCTTAGTCACCAATGTGTTCCTGGGATATGTGTTCCTTATGAGATCAAGACTGCACAAAAATGTTGACATAAAGTCACAAAAATCTGATACGTCACAAATTTTCAACTTTTATCAAGACAATCAAGTCTGAATCCTGCCCCTGCCATCTCTCTCTCTCTCTCTCTCTCTCTCTCTCTCTCTCTCTCTCTCACACACACACACACACATATTTCATTTTCAGTTAACCCAATATCATTAAAATAATAATACTTATCCTGCCAACACCTAAACCTAACCTCAACCACAGCAACACTTTTATACTTATTCTATAAAATCTTGTTTCCCTATGAAGACCAGTATCCCATGTAAAAATGTCCCCACCATGTCTAAATAAAAATATGATCAAAAAACAAGCCTTTTGATGACTGCAAAAATCTTTTGCATTCTTAGGCTTTGCTATTATCAAAAGGCTCAATTTTTGCAAACCCTATATACCACTGCTGGTTGATTTCCTCCTCAGGTACATGTGTGCATGGATAAGCTCGGCCATTCAAACCTGTGAGCGTCTGCGTATATCTTCAGCTTTAGCATGGCTTTAATCAAAATCTTGTGTACGTTAAACCATGAGAGAAATTCAGCAGGTTATGAATAATTCAGATGTTTTGGCTCTAATTGCACGCAGCCTTAACTCACCAGAGAGACCGCTTTATCTATTTTTCGCTTCATGAATAAAAGATGCAGGGCACTGCAGAGGGGATAGAGGGTTTAGTGGCATAGGTTTTATCCCGTGGATCCGGGGCTGTGCTGCGTGTAGCTGAGGCGCATTCAGTGTGGCCAAGCCAGGGCCCTGGGGAGGCGAGTGGGGCAGGAAGCAATGTAAACACTGCAATCAGGCAGTCAGGGTGGAAGAATGCACACAGTCCCTTCTGACAATGGCCGACGCATAAAAGAGTTTTTGCTACCCACTCACACGGATACGGTTCAGCAGTGCACGACAAAAACGTGAATAAGACGGAATCAAGCAGGCGGCCAAGTATGCATTGGGAATTCAGAGGCACAAACGCAGTACCTGTATGACCAATTGCAAAACACATGCACAAATAACAGCACAAATGCATTCTGTAAACTGGTTTAAGTAATAACTTTAGTGCTTGTTTAGTCCAACTGTACCTTTAAAAGAAATGAGAAAATCTCCATGATGAGCGTGTTGATCAGGTTTATGATATAATGTTAGGGGTTTTAAAGTGCATCAAAACTTTAATAATTAAGCAGAGTAAACACAGCTTTGCAAAAGCAGGCAACAAAGTGATTTCATATAAAGCATATAGCAAGAACTAATGATAAGATAAACATTGTCTTATGGCTCATACAATCATACTGAATTACATTTTAAACAGTGTGTGATTAGATATAAAAGAGGTCAGATATATGGTTCTATGGTTTTTAAGTTTTGAAAAAGGACTTTAATGATGATGACTTAGAGCAGAAGTGACAATGCTCATTAGCAGAGATACACAGACATAATCTAGAAGATGTCTTAACAAAAACTGCATTGTGTGTGCTTTTTACACAATATATGTTAGTGTAACCCAAGCCCACTGCACAATGATGTGTAATCTCAGAAGTGTGAATATCTAGGCCTAATTAATGGAGAAAGTTGCTTTTTTTATCAGTTTGTGAAAGCAACACTATTAAAATTGTATGCCTTCAACCTACAAAATTTGTATCCAACCTTTATTAAATGACTGGACTCCTAATGATGTGGACAACTATCTCATGGGAGTTGTTACTCCTCCACTTTGCTCCCCAGAATATCCCTACATTTCTACTTTGCTACTACCCTTATATACAGGGTGAAACAATATACAAAAGGATAAACCACAGACTGAAGTCTTTCAGGTAAACCACACTCAAGAGATATGCACATAAACTGTAGAATGTTCTTAAGTTCAGAATATGAATAAGTTCACATCTTATTCAACAGTAGTGTTTTCCTCTTGAGTATACCAATATATAAATATACCAATCATTTAAAATTATGTGACAACATTGCAAAAGCAATTGTTCAAATCTGTTTGGCAAAAGATTCATCATTACTGTGAGACTCTTGATAATGATGCACTGTCACAATATGCTGTTGTTTCTATTAGTGTGCACTCTGTGAACTCTTGAATCTGATATTCTTGTGTGTCATTCATGCCTCCATGAATTTCTCATAAATAGTGCTTTGTTTGTTCTCTCAACAAACATTTTCATCTTCGTGTCACACTTTCATTATAATATGATGATTTCGGGGACTTGTTTCCCAAACTCATGTTTCTGAAATGGGTGCATTGGCTGAACACGCAGAGCAGACGCTTCCCTTAGAGGCTGATTATGCAAGGCCCACTGCTGCTATGTGCGAGCGTCCAGGAGAGAGCGGAAGAAAAGCACAGATTTGTCTCCCAGCCCCCTGGAAGTTTGGTGAAGGCTCTACGCTGGCCTATGAGTACACCCTTCAGGGAGAAACACAGCCCTTCACAAGATGCACTTCCAAAGGCACACTTCATTAACATTGCTAATGCAGCCTTTCATCCCCACTAATTAGAGCTTCTGTGAAGTGAGTCTTGCATTTCAAAAGAGGGAACAAATGAGGGAACGACACCAAGGTCCCTGTCCTTGATCTTCACAAAGAGCTACTGTAATGTGCAGGCTTAGTACGCCAAAGAAATGAAACTTTGCCAACCGAAAATTTGGCGTTGCTTTTAGAAATCATAATTGCATTTCAGTACGTGGGCTGGTTTCCTAGTGGTTCTGTTTATTGTCTATATCTAACCCCATTTTTGCAGGGCTGAGGATTAAAGCTTCTCTTCTATTTGACATATTGCAAACAAAATCATAGGCAATGCTGTTCATGTAATACTTTTTTCCCTTCTATTCAATGTTGTCCTTATGCATGTGATGTAGAGAAAAAAAGTCATTCTGAATCATAAAGAAAAATAAATTCCCTTTCCACTGCTACTATGCACAAACCGTTCTCATTGAAAATGAATAATGGCGCATTAAACGAATGAAGATTTAGAGAAGCCTTTTCGGGTCCTTTTTGAATTGCGTGCTTTTGGTTGTGTTTGCAGAAAACCTAATCATAATTCAGGCTGGCCTTTGCCGGGGATTCCATATTCTCCAGTGACCTTTGCAAAGCAAAGTAAGCCACTACATTCCCGTTCTGTTATGATGTGAGAAGCGCACAGATACACACATGCATACAAAATGTTATTTTAGATGGAAGCAAATGGCCTGGCAACTTCAATTTCTGAGTTATAGAGCATAGCATGGTATTTAAAACACTGAATCTAAGAAGAAGAATATTGTCTCCTTTATATTTGCTAATCAGTAAAAACAGCACACAAAGTATCTACCTCTTTTTATTACCAACCTTCATTATTTCCATCTCCACCCACCCATTTCACACACACACAAACACAGATACACACACGAGTGCATAAATGAGAAGACATCAGAAGTGGCATAAACTTTACGACCACAATTTATGTTTTAGTTCTTATGGATAAAGGTTATTGAGTCATATATCACACCAGCAATATGTGACCCGCTTCTCCTGTCATTAGCAAGGGCTGCTGTTCTGCATTCAAAGACTGAATGCTCACAAGGAGAAATATCTAGAAAGAACTGCGCAGGGAGTACTCTCCAAAGAGTAACTGCTTACGTTTGGGACTGGATTTTTGGCTAATGTTACTTTAAAAGCTCTGTGCTGCACATCCCTTGATCTCATTATGTGATATTAGTACTGCATTACTCACCTGCATTATTCCACCGACTGCTATATATACATCATATACATTATATTCAACTGCAACAAAGAATTGATGGAATGTGTGTGGTTTAATGTATTTTATTAATAAATGAATGTGTTCGATACATTTGTCTAAAGAATGCAAGTAGTAGCTTGTTAAATGTTATGATGAGATTATGTATGACTTGATATGATTTTATATATTCAACATTGAGTTCTAGAGATCATTTATGAAGCCCTATTAGAGATTTCACTTTAACTGGGTGTTATTTCTCGCTTTCCTCACTGTTGTTCATTGGGTGAGAGCCAGCCCATGAGCACACACTACTCTAGTCACACTAAATCTGCCTGCCTTTGTTTTCCATCTGGGCTCTGTGTGCTGGGCTTGTAGTCACGCTGTTCCAGTCGCTGTGCTGCAGATGTCACGGTTCAGCCATAATCCTATTTCTCCGAGAGGATTTTTCACCCATCAATAACTATTCCCCAACACCATTTCCTCATGAATGCGTCCAATCTGAGGAATCTTACTGACCTGTTGATGGAATACTGCGGCCTCGCCATGCTGATAAGTCCTGTGTTGGTGCAGGTCTGATTGTTGGGTGGATGTGTCAATGTGGCAAAACACTGCTCTCGTCTCTGCCTACAAAGAAGCAACCTAATAGTTAGTTAGAAAAGTGGTCAGTTAGGGATGATATTCGCTTTAGAGTGCCATCGAATAATATACTACACTCTCCAAAACATCCAGATATCCTCTTACTTCTGCTGATCTTAATTCCTGTCATTTACTACAAAGAAAGACTTTGTCTGAGACCTCACTGCCATCAAAATCTATGGCCAAAAATCCAAGTAAGTCATTAGCACACCATGTTAGATGCTGACTAACTTAATCCTTCAGTGTTTAGAATGATGACATTTACACAGAGATTAGCAGAGTATTGTCTACAAGACTGTTACATTATCTGGTCGTGTTGTTCTGGTCTGTAATCCATAATAAATCAGCCTTTAGATGAATTGCTTTACAGCACACAGTGTTCACCGCTCTGTAATGTCATCAGTTATTGGGTTGAAGAAGGGAGGAGAGAGCATAACCTGAGTACAACATTTGCCCCTTTAAGGTGATGCAATGGTCTTTGTTGCTACATTAATAATTACAAATAATTGCATACTTTCATTTGGCCTGCTTTAGGAGTTTGCAATGTCAGGGTTGGTGCAATGGCTGCTAGCTTTTGTAGAGGGCTAAAATATTTGGATTGCGTAATTATGGGGAAGAATTTAAAAATGAAAAGACAAGTATGAAAGACAGAAAATGTCCAACAATGCCAAATTATTCCTTTTCTGAATATTTCTTTGTGTTTTTGGAGGACAGTTCGTTCGTTGCTTTGAACAGAAAGGAATTTAAATTAATCTACAGTAGTGCGGATTCCTCTGAAACCACCATCTTCTCTGCATCTTACATGCTTGTTTCAGGAGGATGGTAATGAGTGATTTTAGAATAATGGTAGCATCCTCAATTACCAGCCAAGAGGTTGTTGGTTCAAATCCAACTCTATCCTACTGCCAGAACAACCACCACTGGACCTGAGAAAGACTTAAACTCCATGTTGCTCCAGAGAGACTACCCAGTAATTATGAAAAATATAACTCGCTATGCTATGTGAATGTGTCAAATGTGAAAAATGTGTAAGAAATTCATTCATTCATTATCTGAACCACTTAATCCGTATTGGGGTTGCGGGGACTGGAGCCTATCCCAGGACTACAGGCGAGAGGCAGGAATCAACCCTGTGTAGTCACCAACACACCACAAGACACACACACTTACATTTACACTCATATATTCACAAATCTGGGGCCAATTTTAGAGTCACCAATCAAACTACAGCCTGCTTTTGGACTGTGAGAGGAAACTGGATCACCCAGAGAAAACCCACGGAAAACATGGGGACAGCACACAAACTCCACACAGGAAGGCCCCACTGCCGACCTGGGGATTGAATCCAGGACTTTCTTGCTGTGAGGCGACATCACTAACCCCCACACCACTGTGCCTCCCTGTTTCAGAATATGTATGGCAAAATAATCGCTGTTTAATTAAATATGCTTTCTGAGTTTGGTAGATAAACCCATTTTCTGGCTTGGTCATATTATTTTTTGGTTTACAATGCACATTGCTTCTTGATGGGTGCGAGAGACAGTGTGGACTTGTCAGTAAAGAACCAATTACTTTGCTACACCACATTGTCTGAGGCACTGAGCTAGACATAGTTTAACTGACTGCATGACTTATAACAATAAGTTAGACAATTGTAGCATTTTCTTGCATGCCCAAGACATAACTTCATCCATTATTCACACAGATGATGTGCTTCACACTGTTTTGTCTGACTTTTCCTTTCTCTTTTTATTTTCCCCTTCACATTGGGCTGTCAGCTGTTTCTTGGCCTTTATGAATTATAGATGTGTAAGAATAGGCAATATACACTGATGAGTCAAAAGATTACAACCAGATAAAACATTACAACTGGACTGAGTTCAGGGAAATTTGGAGGCCAGAACAACACCGCCATTCTTTACCAAATGAGATCAGTGCACTGAAGAAAAAAAACATGAAGCCAACTTTGTTGCAAGGACAAGATTGATCAGTTGATCAACATTGACCACTGTCAGTGGAAAGCATCCTTTTATTCAAATCAAACAAAAATAAACCAGGCACAATGGCCACATAACAATAAGCATGTTTCTTTTCATGCTTCTCTCTTCATCAGACATTAAACACAAAGCACACCAACACGGGTAAATGTAACAGTAGACTGACATACACAAAAGGGAGAGACCTGACTCAGGGCCTGTTTACACGTATGCCGATATTTTTTTTATAAACACCTCTACATATGTATATATATATATATATATATATATATATATATATATATATATATATATGTGTGTAAAAGTGTTTATAAAAAATATATATATATATATATGTTTAAACCCTTTTGTTTACAGGTAAACTAGATTTTGGCCACCTCAAATGCAGATATTTAAAATGCTGCCCTCCAAAGTGATGATTTTTTTTAACGCACTGGATTCTGTGGATCGTGTAAAAGGCCCAAACTCACTAAGAAATATGCAGTCTAACATATAGAATCCTGTCATGCAGGAGTAGCTGCTGGGCTAATAGAGACCTTCTCTTAGTAGGTGTGAGTCAACATGGAGTTCAAAAGCATATTTATTAGAAGCAGAAAGATTGATTCAAGCCCAGCTCTAATGCTGTATGTACCAGTGTGAGGCTTTTGGCAGTAGAGAGGGCAGCTGGAGGCGTCCCTCACTGGCTGTGGCTATGCAGCCCCATACTCAGAGTTTGATGCATTGTGTGTCATGATACACTGCTGTCACCATCATTAAAAGATCTGCGATTTGTGCTACAGTAACACTTCTGGTCACCACATAGTCTAGATTCTTAAGTTTGTAATTCTATGAACATATATTTTTGCTGTATATCTTGTGTCCATATTAGAGCTGTATATTTTTGTGCAGCTAAATATGAATTAAGATGTACAGCAAATATGATATTCTGATATTAATACAGGTTGAATCTGTATATATTTTCTAAAAAGTAATTCATACAATAACTAAACTAAATGCATGAATTATGATTGGGCAAACCTATAAAACTCAAGTTCACCCTTGTGGGCACTGAGCATGACAGAATTAAAAGTATTTAATTAGGTGGGCGTTTCATTATTGTAAAAGAACCCAGGTTTGAATAGATTTTTTAAAAAGTTGAATCTATTCACACTATGTGTATACACTTTTGGAGGGTGATGTGCCTAAAAATAGTTGAAATTTTATAGGTTTATAGGCGTGTGTTTCGTTAGTGAACATTTTGTTTTGCTCTTCAAGAGCGTGGCAGTTATTCAGGCGGTGCTTGTGGGGGAGTGGAAGAGCTTCTCTCTACAAAGTCTTTTATGTTCCAAGTTATTCCCATGGTATCCCTCTATAGCTGGTCAAGAAACTGCTTCACAGCTTTCTGTCTATTTCCAGCACTTAAAAATGAGTGATAAGCTATTCTCACTCTCAAGTAAAGAATACAGATATATACATTTTTCCTTCTTAGGCTTGGCCTACTTGTTTACAACATCTAACCACTTACAAATTTACAGGCCATGCTTAGTAACATTTTTTGTACTAAAAGAAATTACATGTATTTCGATGACTCTGTGATGACTGCATTGTATTTAAGTCATTTTCAATTTAGCATTTTATTTAGAAATGATTTAATATTGTCACTTTAACTTTTAAATCATATAATAGCATGAACAAAATTGACAAAATTAAAAGTTATTTCAATTTTATATTTGCTAGTGTTTTGTATAATGTTTTCTTTGTCTGTATAATGCCACAAAGCAGCTTAACATATTACCTGGTTCAAGCCCCCCAAGCCTAGCACTACAGTGGCAAGAATCTAGCTCTGTAGTAAACAGAAAGGAATCATAGAGAACCGAGACTTCTGAAGGTGTCCCCATCCTCCTCTGGGCTACACGGGATTGAGCTCATGCATTTGAAATATGTGTACGTGTAGAACAAAAGGTTTTAGTAGGGAAGCGTGATCGTGGAAGTCATTCAGCACCTTGGAGAAAGATCTCCTTTCAACACTTCAATGCTATTGTTTTGCAAAGCCATACAGTCGGCAGTTGGCGGTCAGTACACAAAGCACCAGCACTAGACTGTTGAACCGACCTCCCTGCTCGTTATGATATTTTTCTCCCCTTGTGTTTTTTCCCTCTTTCTCTCTCTTTCTGACACCAGTGAAGAGCTGTCAACATTTACTGAATTGGCGGCTGCCTTCCTGACTCAGCTCAGTCCTTCTATCCTCTCATTGTTCATGTGAACAATAAACACCTTCACCGTGGCTGGGCCTATGGCAAGGTTTCTGAAGAATCCAGGTGATCATCCAGCTCAACTCGCCTGGTAAAAAATGAATGGGTTCCTGCAAGGTCCAGGAGTTGCCCCGCACAGACAAACCAGAAATTTCATTCATCACAGAATTCGTGGCGGAGTCTACATGTCCAACATGATAAGACACCAATCGAAACAATATGTCTAGGTTCTTCACTAGATCTTTCACCCTGTTCTTCCAGCTCGGCAGGAATTTATAGGGTTAAAAGCTGAACCGATATCTTATTCTGAATCAGTACTAAATAGACTATAGAATCTTTGTTTGCTAGGATTTGAAAGGAGAATGATTCTTTTAGGTTCTTAAAGCCGCATAAAACCGCGTCTAAATTAATACTAATATCCTGAATAGGCATTTTAAGGTCAAATACACTGGCTGATTTTATATATTCTGTATGAAGTTGAAAATAGAGGGATATACTGATGATTCTACTTTTATAATCAACAAATTTGTATGTGGTCATGCTAACAAGTGACCACTTATTTTGATTCTAAATATTCCAAGTTTTGTTCAGCACATTATTTTACATTTAATTAGTTATAATGACCTTGAATATATTTTTTTTCTTTTCTTGATTTTGATTATTAAGGCTTCATTTTCACATGTACACCTTTTCACCCACTCTGACTTGCATGGAATTCTCTTTCATTCCCGCGGTCAGACGACCTAAAAAGTGACCTCGCAGCTGCCCTCTAGTAATGTTTAAATCCTTTTCTATCTCTCGATTCTAGGATTTACATTATGGTAGGTTCATTAGTTTCAGACACAACCGGGTGCTTTCTCTATAAAATTGCTCTTTTCTTTTTATTTGTAAAGGTAACCATGAAAATCAGGAATTCTATACATTGAGCATCAACCTCTACTCTGATGTTTCTCCTTGACTCCTTTGCTGTTCTTCCTCTCTTTGAGATGATACTCTAGAGAAAGTAAATGTGAATTACTCTATATATACAAGACCTTCCTTTTTTTCCAGGCCATGAATGGCACTCCCGAGCTCTGAGCAGAAAATGAACATCTCCCTCCTCTATCGCCCTCCTCATCATGTGTGTCGGGCAGTGGTTGACGCAGGTACAATGCATGCCACGGGGAGTGACCATGGGCGTGTCCTTTATGAAGCCTGCATTAAGGCTGTCTTTGTGTAGCACTGACATGGGAGGCTATAGATGTGGATTTATAGCACGCTTCTCGTTTGCATAATACGGTTTCAAAAAATAGATAGATAGAGATTTGTTCTGCACCATGACATTTAGGAACTTGCGAAAATTCTGCCCCTTTGGGTCCGCTACTATCCAGACAAACAAGCTCACCTTAAAGCTAGAACACTTTTACCGTGTTTGCCTGATCAAAGCCCAGGCTAATTAGTCGGCGGTATCCTTGAGTCAGGTAGGATGCTCAACGTAATTAAAGTGAAATATTGAGCCGAGGCTGTAGGTTCTGCCGTGTCCTTTCTGCTTCGACCACATCTGCTCATTACCAGGACCAGTAATAACTCAAGGCAACAGTGTGAAGAATTCAGCTATCTCCCAGGAATGCAAAGGACAGACATAAAGGAAATGAGGATGAAAATACAGAGTCCTGAATATGTGAGCCATATGGCCCTGCATATTTCAGGAGAGACAATCGTTCTTCTTTCTGATTATGGCAAATGGAGGAAAATAAAAAATAGGCTTGTCTTACAATTGTAATGAGTTTATGGTACTATTTGTTAAGATTGAATGGTACAGTATTTTGTGTACCATTATTTTTAAAATATATGTACAACAGTGCAAAGCCTCATGCAAACCAAGACCTGCTGTGAATAACGACTGGGTCAAAGTCCCTCCAAAAGTGCAGCTCTTGTGAAGTGGCCCCAGTTGGCAGTGGTCAGGACTTAACAAAAATTTACTCAAGGATGTAAAATTGAGTAAACTACTGTCAAGGGTGGTCAAAGTGGAAGTCAACTTTATTGTCATCTCTGCTATCCTGCTGTACAGATACATAGAGAGCGAGGCGACGTGGCTCCAGGTTATTTCCAGTGCAAACAAACAAAGAACAGTAGAACAAAGAATAAATAGGCAGTGGCACAACTAGGCACATGGAATAAACAATAAATAAGTAAAAATACTAAAATATACATTAAACAATATACATTTAAACCAGACAATATACAATATACATTTTAGACTAGACAGGGATTTTTTTTTTTTTTAAATATATATATAGAATTAGAGGCTAAGACAGACATAGAGGTAAACATGTTTGTCAAGTCAGGATAAGTATTCTTAACAGGTTGAAATTGACATTTACACTGAGTGTGCAAGAGGTAAGAGTTATAATGAACCAGATACTTGCTCTCCGGACTACTTTTCCATTGTCATTTAAGTATAATATTTTAAATATGCAAACATTTAAGCTGAGTGCAAACTGACATTTTACATTGGATGTACGCAGTGAAGGTTATAATATATTATGAATGCTATATTGACTGTTGTGTGTACAATGTTTCAAGTGTATGTACAACTTTGTAAAGCAGCATATAATGTTTGTGTGCAAACAAATTAACTTGGCACAGTGCAGTATCATAACAGTAATTATTGTGCATCAAGTAATACGGTGTGGTGTGTAAGTAAGGTGCAGTAAAAGTGCAGTGAATTGCAGCTAGAAACAGTTTCTTCACAGTCCGGGTAATATTGTGGGAAGTGTGATAGCGAGGGGTGAGTTCAAGACAGGCTGACAGGCTAATGTGAGGCCAAAACTCACTGATCCACATAGGAGGTGTAACATTTGCATTTACAGCATTTAGCAGATACTCTTATCTAGGGCGATTTCCATTTTCCTAATTTCAGGACAATTCCTGGAAACTGGCTTGAGATTAACAGTGTTTGCTCAGGTACTCAATAAATAGTAGCGTTAGGTTGGATTTGAACCCCACAACCTGTATTGTAATGGTTACAGGAGGTGAAAGTCACGTTTATGACCCATGTTATTTAATCTAATGGGCAGAATGCATAAGTCAGAATTGCTGAAAATGTCAATGTTGGGCACTAGTTTGTTGGGTATGAGCTGGGAATTTGCAGACCAGCATTTTTCCATCATAAACTAATATCAAATTGTTTGCTATTATTAGTCATAGCAAGGAATCATTTCACTAGAAGTTGTATTTGTATACTATTTATCTAGCAAATAAAGAATCTTAAATCTTGTGGCTGATCATTATTTCACTAGCTAGAAAAAAATAAAACAAATTTTTGTGATTTCAGTAGAGTTTATTAGTTTTGCCAGATAAAGAAATTAAAAGCTAGTTGAAAGCCTAGTGTAATGGCCCAATATCTGAATCTCTTTTGATTTAAAACACATCCTTTTGCCGCAAACTTTGCACAAACTCATGAACACAGTTTCATGTCTGATAATCAGCTGTCAGATGCACATAGTATTTTTCTTTTTTTCATGACCTTGAAAGGGAGCCTGGAAAAAGCTGTCCAATTTTGCTGTGTCCTGCATATCAAAACCTTTGATTTTTTTAATGTAATATTGACTGAGCAGTGATATATATTGTCTTTTACACTAATTATATTTTCCACTTCGACAATATAAAATTAAGGCTAACATTGCATATTTTGTGTTTTTTCCATACCAGAAACTGAAACCAGATTAATGTCCTAGTGTTAGAGGTATGGATTTGTTCTCAAGGTGTCAAAAGCTTCACAAAATGGTAGGCAATGATGTAACTATCAGCCCTGATAGTTCAATAAAATTTTTATAGTTTCAATTGTATGGCGTGACAGGTTGTTGCGGTTTTGTCTAACTTTACTTTAAATAAATAATTGAGACAGTATCACCTGGCAGCTTGGCAGATAAAGATCAATTCAATTTCTATTACTAGAAGATTCAGTTCTGGAGAATCTGGCCGGACGTCTAAGAAATATATATGGATTGACATACTTGCAATTAAATTGGCAGTTCCAGAACATTCCTTTCCGTTCTTTGGCGCTTTACTAACATGTGGGGACACAGCGGACTCCAAACACTGTTGCCACCGATTTGCAAATATAAAAAGTCAAAAATGTTTCGAATGCTGGCATCGACTTTAGGCTTCCATACTGCGATCAAGCAGCGCGCGGGCATGACTGTCATTTGGGTCTAAAAATAAATGACATTACGCTCGGCTGGGCCCATGGCGAGCTGAGGCAGGCTGTGTAAAGTGCGGACCCGTAACCTTGCTGAAGAATCAAGGACTTCCTGCGCCGCACAGCCACCTACATGAAAGGCGGGGAAGCGGAGGACAGAGAGGAGGACTCGCACCACTTTAATTATGGGGCGGTCTGGACTTAGCGGATGGGGTAGGAGGGGCTATACAAGTGATCGCCATATCTAATGGGGCGGATGAAAGGGATTTGTCTTTTGGCGTGGCTCTTTTATTCTGATTAAAAAGCCGCCCAATTCTTTAAAAACATGCCTTGTCACATCTAATAAGGTGTCTGGATGGTTCTGTGCGTTCAAATCCATGAGGACATTAGCTTCGTTTTGGCGTCACGCAAATAACCTGAATTTATACTGTTCACCAGAACAAGTATGTACACACACACACACATATAAACATACACGCACACACATAGCTTCATGTCTGATATCCAGTGGTTGGATATACCTATTATTTTTCTTTTATTTTTCTAATCATGCCCTTGAGGTAGGAGACCATAAAAACTCTCACTTTTTTACTGCATCTCAAGTATCAGCACTTTTGATTTTCGAAGTGATGTGGGCTGAGAAGCCTATACAGCCACTGTTATTCTTTTCACGGCATGGAGCCTGAGGTCTTTTATTCTCTCTAACTTCATGACATTTAAATAACGGTAATGGAACAAAGCGTGGGAAAGGAAAGCAAGCTTACACTGGGATGCTGCTCTCATCTCAGATATGCAAGAGGTCTATTAACTTGTCTACATATGATATATTGTGATATGCATTTACATTCACATTTACAGGTTTTAGAGCATTTCATATATAAAAAGTGACTTCCATTCCTAATTTCTGTTGATCTCCCTGGAACAAGTTGGGATTTAAGCGTCTTTTTCAGCTCTGACCTATTATATTAACAAATAAATATTTTTTTTAAATAAAAAACATGTATCGCCACTTCCTGTAGCACCCACCACACAACCTCTCTGCAACATTGTTTAAGCACCACACAGGACAGCGGCCTGCGTCCAGATTACAAACACCGCCAAACCCGGCCATTCACATTAGAATCTTACCTGAATCACTTTTAAATCTGGAGAGCTCATCAGCTCATCAACAACCGGATAAAATCTGAGACCAATGAGCCATAGGGTCATGAACAGCATACGCTCAGTCTGCCTGCCTTTGTAACCCGTCTACTTGATTGTGATTTCTTCCCAATTTCTCTCTCTCTCTCCTAGCACTCTTATCTCCATAGATTCGCCCTTAAGGCACCTGATGGATTGATCCGCCGCCTCCACTTCACAACCACGATGACAACAGCTTCACTTTACCTCACAGACTTTCTTCACGACACCTTTGATAATTCTATAATAAAAGAACCCTCTGGCTCTGTGAACTTGCTCCAGTTATTGTGCCTGTCCAGTCCACCTAGTGGCCTTCTTTTACTTCTGTATCCTGTCTTTTGTCCAATGAGTTCAGTTCGCCTAATAATACTGGAAATGTAATATATTTTCTTCTCTCTTCTTTGTGGGGTCTTGTGTATGTTGCATCAGGGTGCAGCTTTCTACACCTGTAAAAAAAAAATCCATAAAAAACAGAATAATGTACTGACGAAAATTACCAGTACATTATCACTGATTTATGAAAATTTCCATAAAACCTAAAACAGAATGTGTATTGATTGTACCCTCTCTAACATTTACTGAACACTTCGTAATTCCTAAAAGCAGAATGTTCTGTAGATTTACAGTGTATACTAAAGGCCACTGTATATCAAAATATTTTAACAATAGCCGATTTTTTATTTTATTCCATTGTTACTGAAAAATAACAATGTGCAATATGCAGCAATTACTCACTTCAAACATACTATTTATGATATATTTAAAATTATGGAAGCATGTAACAAATGTCCTTCCAGAACATATGTAGCTGGTAGTACTGTCAAAGTATTAATAAATGTAACAATCATGCATTGTTTTTATCATCGATGGATTCTCTCTATTATATACTCCCTGTCCTAGTCAACCAGATTCTATAAGAGAAAAACAAAAGTATCAATAAACAAGTAAAAGTTTTACTATACTACAGCACTGTCATGATGTAACATCCTAACAAAGAAAAAGAGAACAAAAAAGTATTTACCTTTGATTCTTAATTCAATTCAATTCAATTTAATTCAATTTTATTTACTGTCATAAAGCGCTTTACATATAACCTGCCCAAACCCCCAAACAAGCAAGCCTACAGAAGCGACAGTGGCAAGAAAAACATATTCAAAGATACAATTATATAAAATCAATATGGGCTTAAAGAAATTCACAGACTCTCAACTTTAATTTGAGAAATTACTCACATCAATTGGAGAAGGGTTTAAGGAATTACCGCTCTCTCACTGTGTAACGCCTCTTTTTATGATTAAAGTAATTGGACAATTTCTTTCTAAGAAGCTTTTCCACGGGCTGTGGGCTATTCCCTCTTTAATCACATCATCAATTAAAGTAGGCCAAGGTCTGGAGTTGATTCCAGGTGTGGCATTTGCATTTGGAAGCTGTTGCTCTCAATGGAAGTGAAACAGACCGTCCTTTGGCCAAAAAATAGAAGAAATCCATCAGAGAGATAGCGGAAATGTTAAGAATGGCCAATCAACAGTTTGGTACATCCTGAAAAAAAAAAAGAGAATTATACTGATGTGCTTGGAACTCATAAAGGCCTGGACATTCCAAGAAAGAAACAACAGTGGTGGATGATCACAGGATCCTTTCCATAGTGAAGAAAAACACTCTCCAAGAAGTAAGTGTATCAGTATCTAAGTCTACCATAAAGAGAAGATTTCATGAGTGGCACTGGGTCACTGGTGTTTATTGATGATCTTGACCAGAAGACAAGAAGCAGCCGGATGAATTCTGCAGTGTATAGGGATATAGTTTCTGCTCAAATTAGGCCAAATGCAGCAAAGTTGACTGGACAGCGTTTTACAGTACAGATGGACATATGGACAGTATGGACCCAAAACACACTGCGAAAGCAACCTAGGAGTTTTTTAAGGCAAAGAAGTGGAATATTCACGACTGTAGAGTCAGTGGGATCTCAACCCGATCGGTTTGTGCATTTCATAGCAAAGGCAGAAAGACCACAAACAAGCAACAACTGACGACAGCTGTAGTAAAGGCATGGCAAAGCATCACAAAAGAGGAAACCCGGCGTTTGGTGACGTCCATGGGTTCCAGACTTCAGCCAGTTATTGCCTGCAAGGATTCTCAACAAAGTATTAAAAATGAAGATTTATTCATGGTAATTTTAATTTGTCAATCACTTGCATTGACCCCTAAACAGAGAGCTTTTGTGAAAATGGTTGCAATTCCTAAACGTTTCGCAGGATATTTTGACAACCCCTTGAATTAAACCTGATCTGCACTTCAATTTAACTCTCCAGAGTGTTTCATTTCAAATCAATGTGGTGGCATACAGAGGCAAATCTTGAGAATTGTGTCACTGTCCAATACTAACTGTAAGGATAAATAAAGGAATATGGATGTTGTCATAAATACGAAAATGAAGGCATACATTTAAAAGATGCAATGATAGCCATACCGCTATAACCACACCAAAGGTTGTTTTTTAAACGCAATATAACACTGATAGCTGAAAAAACTTACAGTGTAATAAAGTAAAGATTGCCACATTCATGCATTCATAAATAATAGGTATAAAACGTTTTACAAAACCCTTGATCTATTTTAAGTTTAGCATATCTGTATTTTAGCAAAATACAATATCTTATGACATGTATGCAGTGTCGTGTATTTTATGGTTACATGCTTGGTAACAATCATTTTCACTAGTTTCAAAGGAAGCACTTAGCTTTTTGGCAGGCACGCATTTATCTGGCATTAACATCTGTTTGTTGTTTGATTTAAGTATCCAGAATTCATTGCGAAACTGAGAAAAAAGGAAAAGTCCTGTGAATGTTGCTTAATGGTACATTTCTGTAACGATATTACAACACATTGTCCATAAAATTGGATACTTTTTGAACGGTGTACTCTTTTGTATACTGTTGGGTTTGGTCTGTATTAGGACATTGGCTTTTTTGATTTTGTCTCCAGTTTTGACAACAATAAAACCAGTTAAAAATTCGCTCCTGCACTCTCTGCATTCTCACTTGCAGCCATGTATTATTCACACTCACAGTTTTTAGATGTATGTACCCATCATCCCTGAACTGGCCTTCCATCATTCCACTAATAACCCCACATTCTGCTATTACTTCTAAGCACTGGTTTTATTTCAGCATTTCTGTCTTCATTACCGTGGATGCTCAGCAGAGATCTGCAATTCTGAAAGAACAGCTCTGATGTATTTAGGCTGTGGCTTTTTTTTGACCCTGACGTTGCTCCATGGCACCTGGGGGCCTTGTCTGACATGCTGGGTCTCTAGTGGCAGAAGTCTTTCCTTCTCGGTAAGCCTGGCTTATTAAGAGACAGTGTGTGCAGAGTCGGATGTCTTGGGAGCAGATACGCACAAATGAGCTGTGGCAAACTTCGGGAAGCCAGTGGGGCAGTCACGTCAGGCGCATTCTAAACAGGATTAGCAGACTGACAGTCACGATGGTGAGAGAAAACTCCCTGGTCCGACTATCAGGATCGACACACGTGGGGCGGGAGAGTAGTCTCCACATGACCATAACCCTCCTCTCCATCTCATTTTTTTTTCTTTTTTTCCCTTCGCATGTGTCAGTTTTGAACATGTCTCTGCATGCAGAGTCATTTGCATATTGTGATTTGCACTAATTACGGGCCTCATTAGCACAGCGTTCCTCTGAGGTTGGGCTAGAAGTTTGCTGTCTGCCGGCGTCATGAGAACGCCGTCTCTGCAGCCTACTGGTGGTATGGGGGTTTCCACTCGTGCATCATAAAATCATCAACGAACCATAAGAACACATTGGAAAACCAACCTGAAAAAAATCACACAGGAAATGATTGATGATGCATAAATGAAAAAGTGGATTTCTGTGAATATTTGAATGTACAAAATTTAACAAGCAGAAAATGGTCATAAAATTAACTGTGTTCAGGTAGTGTAAGAAATTGGATGGATGAGGCACCACCACGTTTGTGTGGGGTTAAGACTGCTGGAGTTAAGTGCTCGAGTTGCGCCACTTTTACTCTGGCCACTTTTACTGTGGCCACTTTTAAGGTGAAACATATAGAAAGAAAAATGAGGATAATGTGAGGGTGGAATGAGACGACTGTCTAACATATAATCATTTGTTGCAAATGGCTGAATCAATGCAGGAGTATGGTCTGAATCAGAATAGCATTGAAAAGGTCAAGATAATGTAATGGAAAAACGAAAAAAGAATCAATGTGCTCTCTCTTACAAACATTTTGCATTTGCAGCAAAGTATAGCCTGGTAAAACATGTTTAGGTCCATATTAAACTTCCTTAATAATTTATTCTATATATTGTTTCTGTACTTTTGGACACTGGAGCATATCTGAAGTCCCAAAACGAACTGGAGGATCTTTCTTTTGTTTGTAAAAAGCTTCCAGAGCATAAAATAAATGTTTAAAATGACAAAATGGTAAACATCCTTAAGTACAGTATCGTTAAAAACAGTTATGGGTGTATGCTGGTCGTCACATTTATTGTATTAATAGATTTGTTTGAATATAAAAATAATATCTTGCAAATAGAATTGGCATAACTGAGAAAAAAATGTCATCGGTTATCTGCCCATTACTTACATTATTTACTCTCCTGGCTAGACTCACAAGTGTTTGGATACTTCCCTCTTCTCCATTCTTGTCATTCTCTTACTGTCTTTATCATATTTTTTACGTTGTTGTTATTATTATTATTATTATTATTATTATTATTATTATTATTATTATTATTATTATTATTATTATTATTATTGTGCAGTGGTTAGAGCTGTCGCCCACAGCGAGAAGGACCTGGGTTTGAACCTAAAGTTGGCTATAGAGCTTTTCTCTGTGGAGTTTTTGTTTCCGCCCACAGTCCAACAGCATGCACAAGTTGATTGGTGACTCTAAACTGGCCCTATAAGGTATGACTGAGAGTGTGTGTGCCCTGCGGTGTGTTGGTGCCTGCCCACCTCATTCCCATAGTCTCCCATAGATTGTGGTCCCTGCGACCCCATTAGGAATTAAGCCGTTCAGAAAATGAATGAATGAATGAATGAATTGTTATTACACATTTTGTGTTGCTGTAAATTGCACATTTAATGTATTGTATAGTAAATTTGGACCTGTTAAATTTTCTCATGTTAGCCATAATTATGTATAATGTATTATGTATAGCCATAATTAGCCAAATTATGAGACTTGCAAAATGGTAAACATATTGATCAGTAGTGAGTCCAAAATCAGGCATTAACATTTTTTTATATTCATCCTTTCTCCTTGACCCATTGACCTTATGATTTTAGCAAGTGGGTTGCTTTGTACATGGCAATTGACATAGCAGTGAATGTGCTGTTACTCTATAAGGCAGAAGCTTCTACAGGCTTTTCAGACTTTCTCTAGGGGGTTAGACGGGGCATATAAAGCTCTGGTTCTGCTTCTTAATACTCTGCGGCTAACAAATAAGCCTAACAGTGTAGGCAGAAAGACTTGCTTCTGAAGGGTGAGAGAAGCAAAAACATGCAACAACCACTCTACCCTGATTTTCCAGAGTGTACAGTGACATCTGTTGTTTCTTCCAAATAAAATCTTCAATTTTGTGAAAATGAGTATAGAATACAAAATAGATAAGAATAAATTTTCCTCCTCAGTACTCAAATTCTGCAGAATATCCTGGAGATATCCTAGAGATAGAGTGAGAAAAGAGAATGAGAGAGAGAGAGAGAGAGAGAGAGAGATGGGCTAAAAGAGATGGAAAGCAAGGCAGGCAGAGAGAAGGACGAAGATGAGAGACTTTTCCGTTCACAACAACTGTCGCTTTCTCTGTCAGTGCAGGATGATACATGAAGGTCTTTTAAAACCTATCATTAATGCCTGAGCCGATGCCAGGCCATTACTCTTTTAATATCACGAGGCAGAAGTGCAGGAAGGGAGTGAAAATGAGTCTGCCACACATTGGCATCGACTTTGGCACTGCCAGTAAGTCTAGCACATGAGAATTAAAACAGGTCATTTCCTACTTTCAGATGTTACAACTGCCATCTTAACATTTTGAGCACATTTCTCTTAAGCCACTGTGAACTTTCAAGTGAGATACAGTATAATGATATAGTCTTTTATAGTTCATTGTGAAGGAAACTGCATTCAGCGGAGGGTAAATGGATCTTTTTTTATTCTGTTCCATAGATATCAGTCAAATTGTTCTTTACTACTATAAGTGGTTTTATGGTTGATTAATATAGAAACTTGCACATTATATGATGTAGAAGGTCATTTGAGCATGAAAAAGATTCTTCAGACTTTGTGGTCCAAACATAAAAATGATTCTTGAAGAAATCTTGAACGTGAATTTAGAGAAGCCCAAGAAGTTCTCCTCTGGCCCCAGTCCAAAAGAATTCTATAACCTTTTTCCTTTTAACAGTGCAGGCGTATATTTTTTGGCAACAGTTTTTAACATCTTGGAGAAATTACTGCAAAATTTTGTTGCAATTCTGCACACTACCTGCCAGTTTGAAACCTGAGTCTCTCTGGCAGAGTCACTAATCAAGAAGGGAAAAGGCAGGGTCATGCATCACATCTTTCAATAGACTGCATCTGTTCAATCCATCACACTGCAATATAGCAGTGCTAGCAGAACTCCTGCTACATGGCTGCCCATCTGTCTAGCCTATTGCTTAGCATTAAGGAGGAATATGAGAACAGGCATACTTCTGTTTGTTCACTGTTGACAGATTAGAATATAACTCCAATTGAACAATACTTTACTACCCTCATGGAATAAAACAACATAGAGGCTTTATCCAAGCTGCAATATTTATTTGGTTGTTCTTAAAGGGCTGTTTTACTTCTGGACACTGTAAAATGTGTCAAGTTGGCATAGGTCCTTTCAAGCTTGGTTACACAGTGTTGGGTTTTGGCGAAACAATCGCAGAGGTGTCTTTGCATTTGTCATTAATAGAATTTGCATTTTGTAATTTCACCCTCCGTTGAGCAACTTGTGGTTAAGGATCTTGCTCAAGAGCCAAATGATGCTAGTTCAGGCAGTGGAATAGAACTAGATTTGAATCTACAAACCACTTGGTCCATAAGCGGGTGTCTCACCATTCCAACACCACTCATATGTTTAATACCACTATTTTATATATTTTTATATTATTTTATCACCACTATTTTATTTGTACACTTTTTATATTTCACACCTTTGCACTGTAAATAGATTAGTTACAAACAAGTGTTGACACAAGGGTATTAAAAGCTTTTGTAACTTACATGTAGATATCCCCAAGCACTGCCCATGTTGGCTGCCCACTGCTGCTTCACGGATGGGTCAAATGCAGAGGTTCAGTTACGTTGTTGTGCACTGTGTGCTGTGCTGTGGTGTGTTCACAGTGACAAATAATCACTCACTTTCACTTTTCACTTTCATATGTTTAAGTGTGTGATTGTCATTGTGAACACACCACAGCATAGCACACAGTGCACCACAAAGAAATGTGTCCCCTGTCTTTCACCCATCCATGCAGCAGGCAACTTTTGGCAGTGCCTGGGGAGCGGTGCTTGGGGACAGTACCTTGCTCATGAGTACCTCAGTGGTACATTTTCCAGTCCAGAACCTGAACCAGTGACCGTCAAGTCATAGGGCCAACTCCTAAATCAGTTTTGCTCCCACCTTTATCTATGCCCATGTTTAAATTAACCCTTGGATCCTGTATAAATTCCAAGCACAAGTCTTCATCATTGTTTTTAAATCTTGTGTATAAGGTGTATATAGTACTAGTTTTTTAATTTTTGTTATTGTAATATAAGCTTCTAAAAATACGAGGTGCAGTAACTTTATACTACACTTAATATAACACGTGTAAACGTAACTGTGTTTGTTGTGGATCTATGTAAAGACAGAGAGTTATATTATATGGTTCATGATGTCTATAAACACATTTCTGCAATCTGTTTTATATTTTGTAATATTTCCCACTAAAAGAGACAGTTTTGGAATATGAGCCACTGCGTAAGCATGTTGCTCTTTTCAGTTATATATTGATCTGAATACAATCATGATGGCCATTTAGACCTGCTGTCTCTGTTCAAAGGTGCTGCCTTACTTGTGCATGTTGTTAGCATACACTGTCAGGCTCTTGAGTGTCTTCAGTGAAGCAAGCTTAATTACAGCGTTATGTTAGAGGAATTGCTGGTGTACACAAGTGAATCATTGTAGCCTGTAGCATTGGTGAAGTGTGAAAATTGCTTTTCTTTAAAGTCTCAGCTCAGTATCTGTAATTATCTCATCCCTTGTGTGCACTAATGTTTCTAATTAGTCAGCCTTGTGTTTTCTGCCTCATTACGATTATTGAACACCATGCATGTGTGCAGCTTGGGCGATACTGTGCTGTAAATGTGGAGAAATAATCTCAAATCATATGTGACAGGTGGTGCAGTATTGTTTTAAGCAGTAAACAGTCCTATTCTTTCTTTATAAACAACAAAATGAAAATCTATCTATGATTTTACATACTGTTTTCTTTTAACTGGAGAAATGTCTTATTTCTTGGTAGGAGAACTTTTGCTAGCTAGTTTGATTGGTAGAAGTAATCAATAAATTGCCATAAATTAGACTTTGATAACTGACTGACTGTTAAAATTGATGTTAGTCCTCTCTCCTGCAAGGTCAAATAATCTTGGGAACAAAGCCAAAATAACCTAAACTGGAAGAACGCTAGCAAAACAGGAATCCAGAACAAACACCATATAAACAGACTCAAACCGAAGTTGAAGGGGCTTAAAAACAGACAATACAGGTGTGACACCTGTACATATCTACATATTGTGTATCTTCTAGATTAAATCATAATAGTCCTGTAGACCCTTGATATTGATTATGGGATTAAGATACCCAAATCCACATTAGGAAGGTTATAAATGCACTTACACTAAAATACACACACCTATTTTGGACAGATATTTTTTAGTAGCACCGACTTTAAGACAGGAAGAAAGCACTCATGAGCACTGAAATGCCTCCTGGTGATGGGCGCTGACCTGCTGTGTCCTGCAAGAGATGAGAAACATCGTCAGTAAGGACACTGCAGCAGCCTGTGACCTCATCGCTGTGCCTTATCTCTAAAGTCGTGTGCCACCTAGGCCCTTATTGATCAACAGTACGGGAAACTTACGAGTGCTCGAAGACCACCTACATACTGAAAAACAGGAGGGAGGGAGAAAAGGACTGAGAAAAATGAAGAGAAATAGACTCTGTTTTGATCAAACTGTGTCTTTATGTGTTTTCGAGCTCAATTAGTGGGAACAGACATCTGCAGCAATTCCCTTTGGTTCTCCGCTGTGTTTTTGCAGGTGCGCTATTGTCTTCCGTCTCTGCAGGCCCTTCCCTGCTTATTATGTGTCAACTCCTTCAAATCTGTAGAATTTCACTGAGTACTAATGTTGATTACGGTTTATATTCTGTAATGTTTTAAATGATGAAATACTTAAAGCGTCCATTCAGAGTGGTAATCTCTTCTGCAAAGAAAATGCAGCCTGACATATTGAGGGGGAAAAAATAAGAGACTTAACTACAGTGATCGTATAATGTCAAATCAAATCAAGCCAAGCTCAACTGTAAACCTGCCATGAATTTTCCTTGACAAAAGCAGTCGATTTCACAGTGGGTTGTACCCGCAACAGAGAAGAAAATAGCAAATCAATCATACCTTACTTTCAGCATTGTAATGGGTGGATTTTGAGCTTTGGCCGTAGACTATACCAATATAGGCTTAGCTTTCTCAAAAGTTAACTTCAATTTTGGCAAGTTGACTCCATTTTTCCCCACCATGAATAATAAATGTATGATCTCTACATTCAACCTTCTGCAAAGGCATATTGAGGCATTTCTAGGAAAAAAAAATCATCAAAGGGCATTTTGAATTGCCATTAAAACAAAGTTTTCTCTTGGTAAAAATGTTCTAGTAGATGTTCAACAATTAAAAACAAACTCTTGCAGTGCACATATAAGCAGCTTCAAAGATGCAGTTGCTTAATTTTAAAATGTATTAAAGTATATTTTGCCACATCATAAAGTTATCCTCAGTTTTGGTTAGTGTAAGGAAGGTTCAACGAAGTGTCATACTTTATTTAAGAAAGTTGCTCCAAGTTTCACTTGGAGTTGTATGATGAGCTTTAGATACTTGCATTGTCAGTGCATGACAGCCTCCTCCGAGATTAATGCAGCAAGTTGAAAGCTCAGCAAATGCTAGAGATTCCTGCTTAGTCTGACAATTTCTAGGCTTTCGGGCCTCCAGCCTGATGAATGCATCTCCCTGTATTTCAAATGATTCCTTTCTATTTTGCTGACCCGTTGCAGAATTGTGAAAAACGGACATTTTGACAGAGGCAGGCGTGCGCTGGTCACCCGCAGGCTCCTGCCTTTGCTTTTATAGTAATGAATTTCACTTTATCTCGCACCGCGTAAACATTTTTGTGTTCCTGAATGCTTTTCTTTGAGGGAATTCATTCGGCTGGAGCTGGGATCAGCTGGCGAGACGAAGATAAACTTCACGATGGATTAGGTCTGTTTGAGGTGCGCTCCACCGGCCTCCTGAGGCGATCTTCATGGGAGACTGGGTGAGACTCAAAGCGGGTGGTGGGACGGCTGGCAGGGAGCGTTTGATGAGACGAGGGAGACGCGCCGCCCTCACGTCTCCAGCGGCAGCTGCGGCTTTCAGCCGGCAAGATGAGAGATCAAGCCCAGCTGAAGTGACAGCTAGTCAGGGAAAAGCTCTTCTGTGTCCTCGAGTAGTGTAGAGCGGGAATCTCTTGATGCGCCGGCTATGAGAAAAACACACAAACACGCTGCACAATGATGTGCTCACAAGTGCTGCTGATGTCGTTTCATGTCGGGGCCTGATGCACTTGGCACTGAGGATTGGAATGTTTTGTGTCGGGGGAGAGGGTTTATTGTTTCACAGTTTCAAGGTTGTCTTTGCATCATTTCTGTTAAAGTTTAGTGTTTACTCAGGAAAAAATGCGATTGCTAATTAAGATTTAAGTCAGACCTTGACCAAGAAAAAAGCTGTAAATACCAATCACTGAGGAAGAGTGAGTTGTGAGGTGCATGTGATCTATATATTTTTATCATGGTTTATTCTCAATACCATTTTTTATACTGCAAGTCAACATATAGATCTATGATTTATTTCTTTCCTATTCTAAATATGTTAATGTGATTAGATAATTCCACTCTGTTGCAACATCAAACTATTCCTAATAGGTGTACTGTAACTTTTTGTAAGTGTTGCCAATGTTGGAACCCTGAGCCACACACCTTCTGTTGGAAAGTAGACTGTTGTATGTCTTTAAGTCTTGTGTCTGTGTTGTGTTGCTGTTGTATTTTGAGTATTAAAATGCATTATGATCATGGGGTTACAGACGTCATTTTTAGACATATTAGTCTATTAAATGGACTCCATTGTGCTGGGTGTAATTAAGCACACAATTAGAGATGTTTCCTCTGTCTGATGCCTCTCATCAAGACAAAGAAGTAATTAATCCATTAGTGTGCACTTACATTTAGGTTTAAGCAATCTCACATTTAACTTGAATACCAAATACCAAGTGAGAGGAACTTTGTTCAATTTCATTTAAATGCAGTCTAAATGAAGGTAAACATTTTATTCAATTTTAAGGTGGCCAAATCCTTTCTTCAACACCTATTGCATCAGCTACGTGTTGCCACTTGTGGCTATATCTCTATTTTTTTTTATTCATTCATTATCCGACCCTCCAACTGGGGTTAAGCCAAAAGGCAGGGAACAACCATAGAGTAGGCGCCAACATACCGCAGGGCACACACAAACTCACATTCACACCTTACAAGGGCAATTTAGAGTCACCAATTAACCTACATTGCATGCTTTTGGACTGTGGGAGGAAACTGGAGCACCCGGAGAAAACCCACATGAACACGGGGAGGGCATGCAAATTCCACACAGAAAGATCTCAACCCTGAGATCGAACCCAAGACCTTCTCGCTGTGAGTCGGCAGCACTAACCACTGCTCCACCGTGCCACCCTTATTTGTTTTCATATTTTTAATTTAATTTTTTTTTAATTTAGGGTCATTGGAACACATCTTGAGTTGTTGTTCAAGAGCGCTGGGGGAAGGGTGCTATCGTTGGCACCACGACCAAGTGCTGAGGGCCATTGTGGAGGTTATCAGCAATGGGATCATCTGCAGTAGACACCAGCAACCAACAAGGCAGAATATGATCTTTGTGAAAGCCGGGGAGAAGCAACGTCAGCACCTGAATCAGGCAGGGGGGCTGTTCGCTTCAGCAGGGGACTGGCAGCTGGATGCCAACCTAGGGAGACAGCTCAAATTCCCAGGAAACATCGCAGTGACCACTCTTAGGCCAGATATTGTCCTGGTGTCGGAAGCATCTAGGCAAGTGGTCCTGCTGGAATTGACTGTGCCCTGGGAAGACCGGATAGAGGAGGCCTTTGAGAGGAAGAGGGCCAAATACGAGGAGCTGGCAGGTGAATGCCGAAGCAGGGGGTGGAGGACCTGGTGTTACCCCATTGAGGTTGGGTGTAGAGGATTCATCGGCCAGTCACTCATAAGGGCCCTCAAGATGCTTGGGGTGAAGGGACTGCACATGAGGAAAGCCATCAAGAACATCACAGATGCTGCCGAAAAGGCGTCAAGATGGCTATGAATCAAGCAGGGTGATCAACCTTGGCTGGGTCGCCTGGGCGAGGGTGTATGATGTTGCAAGACCTGACCCCAGGAAACATCACTAATGATGTGTGTGAGTTGCACTCTAGGTGTATGTTAAGAACCATTTTTATAACTACTTTTCCCATTTAAACTGGTGCAACCACAATTTCATAATGCTTCCATTCCACATCTAGTAGACTATTAAACTTTCATGCCCAGCTTCTACTTGAGTGGACAACCATCCACAGGATTTGATTTAGTGACTCAACATTAATGTTAGAAAAGGGTTAATATATTTTGTGATGCTCTTTTTTGTTCTGCGCTGTCTTTCTCTTCTCTGGACTCTCAGTAAAACTATCCATTCTATTGTGGAGAGGTTAGGTGAGGTGAAGGACAGTAGAGGAAGTTATTTGGGTGTCAGCCGTCTCCTTTCATTTGTTCACTGTCATTCCACTGCACGGCTCTTTGCCCCTGTGAGAGGAACCACCAGGATGTTTGTCATCACTTGGCTGCACAATGTCGGCAACAGCACGAGTATCACACTATTCTGTCCAGGACAAGCAGGTCGTGCTCATCCCTTGTCCCTTTAATGAAACCTCAGAGGAGCTGCAACCTAAAATGCTGCCACCTTCCCTTTCCTCTAATATCCACAATGACATGATTTATCACTAACACTAACCTCTGCTCCAACTATATGACCAGCTTTTGCAGAATAAATCAGGACTTGAAACAGATTTGAAAGTGTTGGATTTTACAGCTGGAGTGTTGTGCATGAAAACGCATACTAGCCAGAGACTAATATTTTAGGGGTTTTTTTAGCATTTGATACTATTTTTGTCTGTTGTGAACACATGGTAGTATCAATTACACCTTTAAACATGTCTAAATGTCTTCAGTTTCAGTACCGTTGCTAGTTATCACATTTTCCCATTTTCCCTGCACTAGTACATTTGGCTTCTCAGAAAAGAGAATCACCTAGTAAACTGAATCAAGTGCAATTACATGCATTAGAATATACAAAAATTGATCTGTGTAATGAAGCATCTTCCAAGACTGTGTCCAGGGGAAAAAAACTCACACTATTCTGTAATTTTCTTGAAAGGATTATTCAGTCAAAGGTGCCATTAATTTGAATTGTGAGTACTTTCTGAATCAGTGTGTCTTAGCAGTGATGTTAAAAAAGGAAAGTTACCTTCACAAGTTCACTATACCATTTTGAATTCTCGGACAGACACTGACATTTCCTTCATAAAAGTGGAGAAAGAATTTGTTTTATCTGTCACGACTGAGGTTATTTCAACTTAGTTTCTTTAGCAGTAAAGGGACTTTTTTCAGTCCTTGATGCTACAGAGTGATATTCAGATGAGTTAATCCCCCTACAGATTTGACTGTCACGAATCTACGCCACATGCTGACATAACGGGGCAGGTATACACACACACACACACTCACACACACACACAAATTAACAACTTCATTTGCCTTGCTAGTGTCTGTCACACATTTCCAGCCGGGCCTGCCAACAGTGCCATCCATTCACAGCAAGACCCCATTAAAAGCTCAGGGGTTTGATAGAAATATGGACCAATTAATGACCAAAGTCTCACAAAGGATGAAAGAAAGACTGGCGGGAGATCTTTTACCTCTTTATGAAAGAACCATCAAGATGTATCCCCTTTTATGTACCTCAAAGTTGCTGTATTTCACTCAGTTAATTAGGCAGGAAATGAAATAGCCACGGGGAGGAGGGGAAATGGCAGAGGTAAGAGAAAGCGTCTCCATTAGCCATATGTCTGTCATGAATGAAAATAACATGGACAGACTTTTTACTTCATGTCGCAGTTTTCAGCGCTGCACATTTAATTAGGAATGTAGGAAAACTTTGCATCATGCCATTTCTTCGACTCTGTCTGGGCATCTGGTGAGCACATGTAGATTTGCAAGCCTCCAGCTGGGTAATGAGACCCTGTGTTCTCAGTAAGAGTCTGAGTTTAGTCTGCCATTGCTGCAGCTAGAATGCATCTAGAATATAAAAAACATTTTCAGAGACGAATAAGGCCCCGAAAACACTTTGGACGTCTATATGGGGCGGTATGATGGGGCAGACTGGGGATATGGTTTAAAGAATTATTTAAAGAATTGATTTAAAGAATAAGATTGTAGATAAGACTAAGGATAAGCAATAATCAGCTAAAATTATACTATTTTCTTTTTGCCAAAGACCTGAGGCTAACCACAGGGAATGAAGGCGGCAAAGAGGTCACACAGACAAATAAAAAGATTGTAGCTGATGAGATTTTTTTTCTACTTTCCCCACATGATGACAGTACTTTTTGCACTATAAATGCACATAAATGAGGCCAATCTTGTCATTTTCAAAAAAAGCAGCTTCTCTTTTAAGAACATCCCTGACATTTAAACTGCACCTGCAATCTTGACGTCGTACAGACTGCTCCAAATGTCATATATTGTTAACTTTAAAGCACTGCTGGCGATGAGAGGGGGGCAAACGTCTGAAATTGGAAAGAAAATGTGCCTCATTATTGTGATGAGCTTGCGGGAGAGTATAAATTGGTATCATCAAGTCTGAGCCAAACAGTCTTCTACCGTTTGATGTGTTCTTCTGAAGTTCCCCCGCCACACGGGCCACACAGGGCTGATTACACTGCGTGCAACAAACAGCTTTTTTTCATTCCTTGTCCCTATTTCAGATGTTTCTGTTTCAGTCTTCATTACTTAACCTACATTGGATGAGTTCCAAAATCCTTCCCTATTTAGAAAAATACATTTGCAACACATTTTGTAATTACAAACATGTAAAATGAAATTGATTTGGGGTTCATATAATTCCAAAGACCAGGCCTGATGTGTCTCCTACAAGAAAAGCCTCTGTAAATGTAACTGCTTTGCTCTTTTCAGTTTAAAGTCTCAGTTCATTTCCTTTGAAAGTAGCTGCTTTAATTAACAACTGAAATAAATAGCCAAGTACACCATTTCCATTGACCATTCAATATTCATTATTCAGTCAACTGACTTTAATGTTTTAAACGAGTTCTCCAAAACAACAGCTCCCTGTTTGTCTCAACAAGGATCGATAAATCAGATCCTGTTTTCTACTGCTGAATATTTGCAGTATAATTAGACTCCACTACAATAAAGCAAGCAGATCAACTGCTTAGACTCAATTCTGCTCAAACCAGACCATTGGTTTGGAGATTTTTGCAGATCAATGTTTGAATGACTACAAGGAAAAATATGAGTAATATAACTGCAAGTCCAATGGAGGCTCCTCATGTGACAAGACAAGAAAGGGAACCTTAAATGTCCCATATAAAAAGCTGTTTGTCTATATTTCAGTATTTCATGGCACACTAACACAAAAGTGCTAGGAACTGCTTTCATTTATTTTGATAGCTTGAGTGTTTTATTAGGAACAAGCTTCTGTTTTGAGTTAGAGGTAAATGTATGGGTATGACAGAGGGGGAGAAAGGGAAAGGGAGACGAGAGAGAGGCAACAGAGAGACATATTGCAAAGAGTGAGAGAAAGAAGAGAAAGAGAATAGATAAAGGAAAAGAGAATATAGAGGGAAGAGGGAGAGGAGGAGAAGGAAAGGAGAGCCAATATAGGCAGGATACTATAAACAGACCGTAGATTATGGGTGGGCAAAATATTGAATATGCTCAATATATCTCGGCTTGTTTCACATGCAGTGCATAGGCGTCAGATTCGCTGGGGACGCAGCCCACCACTTTTTGTCATGAACAATTTTGTCCCCACTACTTTTTAAAACGTCTGCCTGGGAGCCGGAGACACATTGTTTGAGAGAGAGAGAGCGAGAGAGACAGACACTTGGGGGTTGAAAGAGCTGGCTCTTTTTAGTGAGCCAAGTCATAAGAACATGGGGAAACCTTCACTTTCTACTTTTGATGAGGCATTATTAACAGCGGTATGACAAATATGTTGTACGGTTTTGAAAGTTGTGGCTTTATTAAACCATGGTGTACCGGTATAGCACTAACCAGCCCATGCCTACTCGCGACTCTCATCTGGAATGTCAAAAAAACTCCAGTTCAGTCAAATTATCCCCTTTATTACAGACAAAAACACCTATTTTAGCTGATACATAACAACAACCACCGTTCTATTCACAATACAACTATTTAGTTGATATTTTCAGTATTTATTCCAGACGTGCATCCTACGCATTATTATGACGTGGCTTCGAGTCATGGGGGTGATTGTGGGAAATGAGTTCTCTCCCAAAAAGAGAGTATAGATAGCAGAGAGAAAGAGAGAGAGAGAGAGACATAGACAGAAATTCTTGTTCTTGTTCTTTGACTGCTCTTTGTGACTTACTGCATGTCTACAAGATAATGATGCATTTGAATTGGTCTACAGAAGGATATATTTTTGTTTGAATAGAAATATAATGCCATAAAACACAACCTCTCTATAAACCGTGCAATAGTTTATTGTAAAAGGGATATGTGAGGATCCCTTAGGGCAAATTCAACATTAGAAAAAGAAAATAAAGCATCATGCTCAGTTATAGGCAAGCCTTTGATACAGCTCACATGCCGCATGGTTTTCGGAAGACTCTCAACTTGTTTACTGGGGCAAACACCAGCAAGGTGGTGATAAGGCCACACAAAGCCTGCTGCATAAACGAATGAGTCTGTTTACAGAATAATTAAAATTAAGTGGTTGATCGATGGCCTCGATTGTGTGTTTGATAGAGATGATCTCTAGGGACAGCCGGGGCGGCACGCGGAACCCTCTTCACCTTAGGTATTAATTAATGCATGGATTTTCTGCCAGTCCTAGCTATAGTATAAAATGAACCCAATAATGCTTTCAAGTACAGTATTTTACATCTCCATCGATCTGTTAACTGCTATGGCTCAGCTTATTCAGCAGGCCGTTAAAGTCTGAAGTGAGAAAGTTTTGAAATTAGATGAGGCAGTTTTGATATTTTGGCTGGAATTTCTCTGCAATGAAAACTATAGTTCAGTATAAAAGCGTTGATCCCAAGGTGCATTGGCAGATTTTTCTGCTATATTTGTAAGTGCGTGCAAAGTTGTGACCGATGTAGTGACAGTTAAGTCATACACCTTCAAATGACAAAGGTTAGTGTATGTCCTGTAACTTTGTATTGGTCAAATGCAGTTAAGTTTAGGGAACTGAAGAGAGGTACATGACTATGGATTTCCCCTTTTGCACACTCTTATTTATTCCCCCCTTTTACATCAACAGTTTTGCTTCTTCAAATCTATTGCTGGTTTTTATTGCTGTCAGTGTTATCTGTGCCTGACCATTTGCACAAGTGAAAATAATTTTTAGAAAAGTCATTTAAAACAGATACACTTGGTGTTCATTTTCACCTACAGGATTCTTCCAACAGATGTGACAAACTTGTGGTGATCCTTTGCGTAGCATGCTATGCAGTCATTTAAACATAGAAAACAGCCACCAGGCATTGCCCTCAACCAAAAAGAGAAACAGAAACACACTTATTGTACATTTATAACAATTAGCAGACGCTCATATCCAGAACGACATTCTTAACTTCAGGGACAGTTTCACTGAGAACAACTTGGGGTTAAGGGTTTTGCTCAGGGACTCAGTGGTGGTAATGCTGGAGGTAGGATTTGAACCCACAACCTATTGGTCCAGGGGCGAGTATCCTAACCACTAGACCACCACCACCTACACACATAGACCAGACCTCCATACTGTACAACAGGAATCAGAAAGGGAAAAGGTAGGGGAAAGAAAAACTAAACCAGGGACAGGTAAAGACTGTAATATACTAATCTAACTGAACTAGGCAATGAATAAACTAATCTAAAGAACCCACCCAACCAATCACCAAATAAAACTGACACTTAAACTTAAAGAAACCACAGATGAGTGAAACATGAGGTTAATTAGCCACACAAGGACAGAAGAGACAAAATATCTGCTTACCTGAGCTGTCACTATAGTGGTACAGCAAACCTTGACCATGACAGTAGACTTCATTGAGAGTATGTTTTCACATATCATTGACCTCCAACTTCGAGGTCTATTTGCTACATACATAGCTGTACAAGTTCACCATGTAAATCTGGTTTGCTACTGTGACTGAGCAAGTAAAATTAATAAAATGAGGTAAATAGATTAATATGAATGCTAAAGTGAGTATTGAAAAATCTCTAAGAAAAATGGATCCCTAAACATTAAATATAAACCATTTTTCTTAATGTGAAATTGAGCATATTTTAACTTTCTGTTAAAAAGTGATACATGATGTGTGAAGTTATTATCAGTATATATATGATCAGTTAAGACATTTCAGTCAATATTGATTCCATATATACACTACCAGTCAAATGTTTGGACACACCTTCTCATTCAATGGCTTTTTTTTTGTTTTTACTATTTTCTACATTGTAGATTAATATTGAAATAATCACAATGTTGGAGGAGCACATATGGAATGATGCAGTAAACAAAAAACGTGTTAAACCATATTATGTTTTATATTTTAGATTCTTCAATGTAGCCATCTTTTGCTATGATGACAGCTTTGCACACTCTTGGCATTCTTTCAATAAGATTCATGAGGTATTGTCCTGGAAGAGTTTTCCAATAGTCTTGAAGGAGTTCTCAGAAATGCTGGGCACTTTTTGGATGCTTTGCCTTCATTCTGCTGTCCAACTCATCCCAAACCATCTCAATTGGGTTTAGGTCAGGTGAGGCCAAGTCATCTGACGTAGCACACCATCACTTTCCTACTTGGTCAATTAGCACTTACATAGCCTGGAGGTGTGAAAAACAAATGATGGTCCCACTAAGCGCAAACCTTGAATTTTGAATAAATCACCAATCACCATCACAACTACTCCTCATTTCCATGTGTTAAAAACACATGGGCGCCCTTTAATCATCTGTGTTTTTCTGACGCAAAATTGCTGCTGTACATTATATGGCCTCATTGGAACAAGCTGTTACTTGAAGTAATGGAGAAAAACATCATTTGAGCATGTTTTGACACTTATTTCTTTCTGAAATGAGGTCACTCACATATACGTGTTACCTGTAGGGCCTTCTTATTTTTCTTAGAAAATGTCCAGAGCAAATCTAAACCTCAGACCAGTCAAGGTTATGTGCTGGTGAGGTTTATTTTTGTATCATCTTTGTAGGTTATCTCACTGCTCCCCAAACAGCAGCAACATCCCCAAACGATCACAAACACAGAGAGAGGCTTCAGAAGCACTCCGACTCTGTTTTGGTTGTTTCTGACCAGTCCTGCAGATGGCCAAATACAATAAAGCAGAAGGATTGCTGTAAATTGGAACATTACTCAGATATCTAATCAAAGCGACAAGCCTCCTGCTCATGCCCAGTGGGCAAAACAAGCTGAGACAGTGATAAAGATGCACCTCTCAGATCCTTCCAGCATGTCTCCTTCTCCATCTCACAGATATGAGTGAGGCTATTTTTGGCAGAGGTGAAATGCTGAAGTTTTTGTAATAGTTGTGGAAGGTCAGAAGAAGGAACAAAGTGTGCTTTATCTGTTTATTGCTGACAAGTTTTTTGCAGTTTACATGAGCTAGAACTCAAAACTCACTCAAAACAGCAATGGTTCACAACAGTTGTGCACTTTGTGCATTAAATATATGTTTTATGTTGAATTTACAGATCACCTTTACTGAAAAGGAGCTCCAGGATATTGTGGCACTGGCACCTTCGTATTTGTGCTCCAATTTTTTGTGTGTTGACAAGGATTTTAACAGCCTGTGAATATTTAGTCTACGAGCTCTATTTTAGTGATCTGTGCTCAGAGCAAGTTCATTTAGGGCATGTCCAAATTCTTCTAGTTTTAGGGCACAAAAATAGTCATTTTTGTTGGTCAAAGAGTGAAACAGTTTTGCCCCACTTTTAAGTGAGTAATTATTTGTCATTGCGAACACACCACAGCACAGCACAGCACACAGTGCACAACAATGAAATGTGACCCATGCCTGAAGAAGCAGTGGGCAGCTAACATGGGCAGAGAATATTGAATCTTAAATCAGTAAGTATTTATGTAGATTTGAAATTTCAAGTCTATCACTTTAAGTGCATCTTTTTTTCTTTTTTTTCAGAATATGAGGTCATCAACCTCTCTAAGCCTATTTCCTCAGTATCCCAGTGCTGAGCATGCATGAATGAGATGTTTAATAAATATAATTATAAAATTACCACTGAATGAGCCATATCAAGGAGACATTCTTCCTATTTTGATCTGATGATGACAGCACAGATACTCCCATCATGCTTCATATTATATACGTCAACAGGGATATTAGCATTTATGTATTAGAGTCAGTTCAGAAGCCTTCATTAAAGTCTTTTTTCCCTAATTTTCCTACCTGTTTATCATAGGCAATTTCACAAGAGATGGATTGCCTCTTAACCAGTCTACTCCTCTTAACAGGATGTAAAAGCCGCAGGCTTAGTGCATAATTCATTAGCTCTCTGATTAGTTTAAAGTGCCATGCACTGATGAGTTGAACTGTCCTGGGGTAGAAAAAGCAAAAGGATGCAGTTTCTTCAATTTGTCTGTGGGAACTGTCTTCCTTCTGTGCTGCAGTTGAACTCTAAGGTGTATTCAAATACAGTATGTTGTATATGGTCTATGTAAACCTGACAGTGCTAGATGTACATCATCCGTTTTTCCTGTTCTAATTCAGTTTCTCTTTTGAAGGAGGGCGTAAACCCTAATCAGCTGTGAGTAACAGCCTTATTAACCTGCTCTCAGATGGATTGGTACACAAGTCATCAATTTGCTCCCTGAAAACTCGCTTTAAGTTTCTCATCCATCTTTGTCGCCTGCAATCAGAGACTTCATCACTCAAGTTGGCAAGGGAGGCGAACAGGAGCTACCCGGTGATCCGTAAGCTTCTTTCTCTTTCTCTCTCTCTCTCTCTCTCTCCCAGGTTCCTGCCAAGACCGGCCATCAGCCACGCTGACCTGCCACTCCGTCAGAGGGACCTCTCTGGAAGATTGTCCAGGGCAAGAGCTGGAGCAGAGCACCAATCAGAGTCCCAATGTGTTAACGTCTCTAGCTGGCATGGCCAGTCTGATGACATGCATTGTCAGACAGCAGGCAAGACTCAGCAGGGCATCCGAGGATTCGGTATGTCTCTAATCCCTCAGATTGGGAATGAGTCTCTTGTGTGTGTGTGTGTGTGTGGTCATAGAGAGTTTGCTCTTTACCAAACTTCAGTGTTGGTGAACAAAGAAGTTCTTTGGGAACAGAACAAAGAAGTATGTGCTTTTAGATCAAATAAGCGTTTTTCAACTTACTGAACAGGATGAAATTGGGGATGCAAGTTCTTTATGATGACATTTTAAATACAAATGTTCTCCAATATTACTGCTTTATCAGCTTGTGTGATAGTCAAAGGTGGACAATAACAAAGTACATTCACTTGAGTGCTGTACTTAAGTGCAATTTTTGATTATCTGTACTTCACTTGAGTAGTTTTGTTTTTTGCTTTTTTTTGGGAAACTTATAACTTTCACTTCACTACATTTGAAAGACAAATACCATACCTTTTACTTCACTACATTTCTATGAAGGTTCTCATAACTCATTACATTCAAATCTGTGTAGACCCTAACTATAAAACCAGGTTCTGCCATTTTTTGGTCTTGCTGAAAACATTGTTGCTGTTGAAAAGTCATGAAGCTAGAGGTTTTAGACCTAGGTTTTAAGCAAGTTGTAATGTTATTTTAAATATATATGTTACATGTTATATATTTCTTGAGCAGGCTGGATTTACAGCTATTGCTCTGTCCTCCTGATTAACATGCACATATATGTGTGCACACACTGCCAGAGCTGTGTCATAAAACTACCATGCTGTTTTGTTGGGGCGTGTATCTTACAATTAATTTAAAACATTAACTTAGTTTTCTTTGTCAGTTTTGGTTGTGTTTCATTCTGGAATATTCTACCAATTCCTTATTCTACAGGTTCTACAAGATAGTCAGAAGCATTAGGTGTTGTAAGTGTTGTGGCAAGAATGCAGCAATGCATTGAAAAAAGATGTACCTTTAATACTACATAATTTTATTTAATTTTATAATAAACACTATAAAATACTTTAATAAGTATTTTTCTAAACAAGTATTTCAGTGCTTTAACTTAAGTATCTGTACTTTGCCCACCTCTGATGAAAGTTCAGTAATAAGCATTAAATATTACTTCCAACATCACTCAAATCTAATCATGAAGGTGAGTATACAGCTTTATTTAAATATAGTTAAATGTCAGAGTTCAGTGCTTTAAACTATAGTTCTATGCCACTGTTTAAATCAAAATCAGCGTCTTCAAACACCTGTGACAATGCAGCGTGTTATGAGGTTAAGTATCATTATACCCCAAGACAACAGCCATGTATAGGAAGAAAATTGGAATTTCCAGAAGCTTTCAGGACAATTTGGAGCAGCTGGAAGGTGTTGTTTCACACTTATTAAATCTGACTTCCCCCACCGAGTCATTTTTTCCACTGTTTTCCACTGTAAACTCGTCTGCTTTATACAATCTGAGTGACTCTGTACTGGAGCTGTCCGTGGTGCTGAACTCATATTTCTACAAAGCTCAGCAGAATTCTTTCAACTCCTCAACATAGTTTGCCCAAAGACTGATTGTCCCCATTTTTGGAAATGACTCTTTTCTATTCTTTCTTAGCCAACACAAACTATTTTTTGAGCACAACTTCTCTGGCTTCCCAATTGATTGTTCAGGACCTCTCGTTCAAACTGCAATTCAACAGTACTGAAATGAAACTTGGGGCTAAAGTAACAGCCAATTTATATTTCTGCCGGCTCAGGAGGCTTTAAGCTTGGGGAGTAAATGAGCCAAATTGATCGAAGATGCTGTTTCCTTTAGTAATGAGGAGTCTCCAGCCTCCCTGTGGAGACGAGAGCCCAGATTGCATTCAGCCTGGACTGTGTCCAGCCCACAATGAGATCCATTGGGACTGACTCTGCTGAGAGATGGTGGTGGCACAATCAGCCTCAAAGGACTCATATCAGAGACCAATTAGAGATGAAGCAATGTCAGGTGGAAAGTGGGCAGGCTGACAGTGCTGCAACCTTTTTTTCCTCAACTGTGACAATTTTATTTTTAGCTCACATTTCTGGTCGGTACTAGAAACACAAAATCTTATGTTTAATTTGTTTCGGACGGAGAAAAACAATTAAAAACCATTTAGGATTCTTACGTTTTTTGAAGTAAAACATCTATTAGTTTCCTTTCTCTTCCCTGCTAGATTTACCCACCAATTAGCAACACAGTCAGAGATCGTTTGTATTCCTTTTTACTTTCTTAGTGTCTGGCAACTCACCTTTAATTGTAGATCAATACTGCGATGAAACAGGTGTGAACTACTGCAAGAGCTGACAAACTACATTAAAAAAACATTCCCCCTCCCAGACTTAGTGCATCACATACCACGTTAAGAGCCAATGGGTTTATGATTTGCTGGCTTCGTCATGGTAAGAGAGGTTTCTCTACCACAGAGAAATGAAGGTCACAATAAAGATGTCAAAAGAATAATTTAATTGCATGGGATGCATCTCACTTCTCACATACAATACCCCTGCTTAATTGGATCATCGAAAGCTCCCACAGGCTTCTGCTTTCTAATCGATAGCTGCGCCTCGGGCCTGGTTTACAGCTGATAGAGAACAGAGGGGCAAAGTCAAAAGAAGTGTGAATGCAATTATAAATGGATACAGTTCTGCAGACCGCATAAATGGTGCGGGTCACAGACGGAGCAAGAATACAGTTCTGCTCCCCTATACCCCCACTAGATTGAAGCTCTCCATCTTTGGGTGTGAGGTAATGAACATTCTGATTGCTTTTCCTAATGAGAAGCAGGCCTGGGGAAATGAGTTTTGCATCCGCATGGAACACTGGGTCAAGTATTTAAAAAATCTAATCTGTCACAGACACACAGCATGCCCTCCCACGTGTGATCCGCTGACTCCTAGACTCCATGGTGGTAGTCCTAACTATCTCAGGGAAGTCAGAAAAATATGAACTCTTGGCTTTCAAATAGACATGACTTTCAGCACTGTTTTGGTTCATTTCACCAGAAAAAGAGTAAGTTGGAGTATGAAATCAATGCTACACAGTAAGATAGCAGGGCAATGAGTAATTAATTAGTTAATAAAGTAATTAATGAGTAATCTATATTGATTAACCTTGCTTCAACATTGTATGCCATCCTTTTCTGGTTTCCTCCTGCAGTCCAAAAGCGTGCACTGTTAATTGGTGACACGTATAGTGAATGTGACTGAAGAATGTGATTGTGTGAGTATGTGTGTTGGCCCCTGCCCAGGGTTGGTCCCCGCCTTGCGCCCGTAGTTCGGCTCCGGTCCCCCCACCCGTGCGCGACCCGGCTTGGGATTAAGCAGTTCAGACAATAAATGAACTACAGAATGAATGAAAGATAAAGTTAAAGTGCATTGCGCAATGTCGGCACAACAGTGTAAAACCGGTATAACAGTGTAGCAGCCTGAACAGTGCAAGTATTAAATGATGAAGACAATATGAAATGTAACACGCAATGAAAATCATACACTGGGCTGCTGTACAGTAATCATGAACATAAAGCTATGAAAGGGAGTGGGGGCATGTTCTGATTGAGGAGTCGAATGGCTTGAGGATAGAAACTCCTCCTGAGATCAACAGAGATAAGAACACTCACATCTATAAGACAATGTCTAGCAGGTGGTTATGTAGTGTGTGATCAGAATGGCCATGACGATGTTTTCGATAAGGGCTGTCTCCCTGGAACAACTGGGAATTAAGGATCTGTCTAATGGACTTAGTGGCAGTTGTGCTGAAGGTAGGATAGAGCCACTTGACATGTAAACATTTGGCCTTTAATCAAGTGTAAACCAGACTACCACTTTTATTATTATTTAAACATTTTAATCTCCAAACAAATTATTATTTAAATATTTGAAAACCCAGGACCTTCTTACCATGCCACCCTTAAAAAAACAACAGCTGGTAAATATAAGATGCACTAATATTCACTCATATATTATTAGCGCCAACAATTTCAGCTTCAGGAAGCCACAATACCAGAACATTTATTTAGATGTGAAGAAGAGTTTGTGCAAGCTGTTTCATAGCATCGACACAAACTCAGATGAGAATGGATCATTGCTGAAACCAACAGTTTCTGTGAGCCTTCAGCTTCCCCTTGTGGACAACCACTTCATGATGCTGTGGCGAGGCAGTCAGAGAGAAGAAAGGCATCCTCCACATATAGCATTTCACCATCTTCTCTTCCCTGGGCTCCACCGCCGTCTCCTCTGAGAGCCTGTAAAAGTCGGAGAGATATATGTTGCTCATGCTCTGACATGAGCACCCATGTACAGCTAATGCAAATGAGAGGCTGCAGAAAATGGGATTGCGGCACAGTGAAGGTTATCTCTACATGTCTGGCTGCTGGCAGCTCAGTAGTAAATATGCTTAGAGAGGAGACATGGGGACTTCTGAAGCCCCACGCTGACGAGGAGGCGCACTGAGACTCTGAAAAATACAACTTTTAATTAGTTGACTGGAGAGTGGATTGGCAGCAAATCAAAGAGGCAGTGGATTAAATAAACCAGAAGTATGGCTCAAAAAAGCCTTCGCCTCTCTTTGAAATGGCCCCATGCTCAAGCTTTTCTTTTTAATTCCTAGTTGAAAAGATGGCCATCAGGAATGTGTGCTGTTGTTCCACCATTCCAGGGAAAAACTGAGAGTGAGAATTATGGTGGTCAGTTCATTAACAAACCTGATGACTGCTGTGTCATAAGGCAAATGTGGGTGACAACGTGTAAGACACTGTATACTTTTATATTAATATGTACTAATACTTATAGTCTAATCAACATACTTATGAGGACATGATCATTATGGTATTGTCAATGCTCCAGAATTATGCTAATGAATTTGTATTAAACGAAGTCTAACTACTAGACTGTAACAATTAATCTTAGAGATGATTTGTCTAATGGAAATTGTTTATACACAATTACATAAAATGAAAATACATAATAAAATAATAACATAAACTGGAACAACAGGAGCAAACACTGGAATTGGAATATGCACTGTTTAAATATGATAATACAAAACAAAATGTAGAGAAAGGGGAGTGGAAGCTCAAATACAGACAAATACAAATGTATCACATTAGAGCAAACAAAGCTAACCCCAGAATAACATGAAGGAAGACTAGTGGCCAAGTGGAGACAACACAGAACAAATTTTTCCAGATGGACTTATTTCCAGTCATGAATCATTGAATCTGTAAAGGGTGGCATGGAGCAATTGATTGAGGCACACTTACACACCATACTTTTATTGAAGTCAATGTCAAAGTAAACTTTATTGTCATCTCAGCTATATACATATGACTGAATGACTGAATGACTACCGGCCCATCGCTCTGACCCCCATCACCATGAAGTGCCTTGAGAGACTTGTCATGGCACAGGTGAAAGGCAACCTCCCCCACTCACTGGACCCTCTGCAGTTTGCCTATCGCACAAACAGGTCGACTGAGGACGCGATATCCACTGCACTCCACCTTTCCCTCTCACACTTGGACAATAAAGACTCTTATGTTAGATTGCTGTTTATAGACTTTAGTTCAGCATTCAACACCATCATCCCCCAAAGACTGTGTATGAAACTGAGCAAGCTGGGACTGAGCACCTCACTCTGTAACTGGATTCTGGATTTCCTGTCAGAGAGACCTCAGTCCGTCCGAATCGGCGACAACATTTCCAGCACCATCAGGCTGAGTACCGGAGCTCCTCAGGGCTGCGTTCTCAGCCCACTTTTGTTCACACTCCTGACTCACGACTGCACCGCCCTGCACAGCTCAAACCACATCATCAAATTCGCCGATGACACGACCGTGGTGGGGCTCATCAGCAACAACGATGAGTCGGCGTATAGAGATGAGGTTCAGCAGCTGGCTGCCTGGTGCAGTGAGAACAACCTGTCGCTGAATGTGGACAAAACAAAGGAAATGATCGTCGACTTCAGGAGAACTCGCTCCACCCACACACCACTCAGCATCCACGGCTCCACGGTTGAGACTGTAAAAAACACCAAGTTCCTGGGAGTTCACATCTCAGACGATCTCACCTGGACCACCAACACCACCTCCATCACCAAAAAGGCCCAGCAGCGTCTCCACTTCCTGAGACGGCTGAAGCGAGCCAACCTGCCCCCTCCCACCCTCACCACATTCTACAGGGGCACCATAGAGAGCGTCCTGACCAGCTGCATCTCTGCCTGGTTCGGTAACAGTGCTGTTGCCGATATCAGGCGGCTTCAAAGGGTGGTCAAAACAGCTGGCAACATCATCGGAGCGTCTCTTCCGCCGCTGCAGGACATCTTCTACAAGCGCTGCATCAGAAGGGCCTCCTGCATCGTGCTCGACCCCTCACACCCTTCACACAGACTGTTCACACTCCTTCCATCTGGCAGACGCTTTCGCAGCATCAGGTCTCGATCCTCCAGGATGCGTGATAGCTTCTTCCCACAAGCCATCAGACTTTTGAACTCACTCCCTGCCATCACACTTCCCCCCACACACACACCTGGACTGTGAAGAAACTGTTTCTGTTGCACCACTGCACTTTACTGCACCTTACTTTACACACCACCGTCACTTTGATGCACAATAACTACTGGTATGACACTGCACTGCTGCCACTTTTGCACAAACATTATATGCTGCTTTACGAATGTTTGCACATACACTGGACATTGTACACATAAATAGCCGAATATAGTATCTGTCATATTATAACCTTCTACCTCCTGCACATCCAATGTAAAATGTCAATTTGCACCTGTTTAAATGTTTGCATATTTGCACATATACTGAACATTGTACTTGGAAATAGTCCGGATATAGTATCTGTCTATTATAACTCTACCTCTTGCACACTCAGTGTAAATGTCAATTTCAACCTGTTAAGAATACTGCATCCTGACTTGACAAACATGTTTACCTCTATGTCTGTCTCCCCTGTCTAGTCTAAAATGTATATTGTATGTTGTCTGGTTTTAAAATGTATATTGTTTAATGTATATTTTAGTATTTTACTTATTTATTGTTTATTCCATGTGCCTAGTCGTGCCACTGCCTATTTATTCTCTGTTCTACTGTTCTTTGTTTGTTTGCACTGGAAATAACCTGGAGCCACGTCGTCTCGTCTCTCTATGTATCTGTACAGTATATAGCAGAGATGACAATAAAGTTGACTTTGACTTTGACTTTGATACATGTATATAGAGATGACATGGCTCCAGTTTTTACAGAGTGCAAAGAATGAAGAAGGTACATAGAATATGCATATATATAAAAGACTATCAAAAATAATATAATATATTCTTAATCAGAGGTACAAAAAGTAAATGTGCAATGTACTTAGGTGAGGTATTCAGTGATATGTGCAAATATTGCAGCAGCAGTCAAGTGGAGAAAAACATAATTACAGTCTTGGAATTGTCCTTTTGCATCAAATATGCACTAGAGCTACAGCAGTTTAGTATGAATAATCTAAACAGACAGTTGAAGAACAGTAACTGTACATGATGGCCAAAACAAAAATGAAGAAGTCTCTCTTATTGATGCAAACACAGAGGAACAATGTGAGACAGCTCTAAACCCAGGGATGGACGAACATAAACAAAGGAGGGAAGAAGACTAAAATAAAGAGAGAGAAAACAAGGAACAGGTGAAACTTGTAAGACTAAATTGAATTGACAAACCATTCCATCAAACAGGTGATGAAACAATAGGAATGACAAAAACACAGACACATGACAGGACAGGGGAGACCTCTGCTGGCCAGGTTGGGGAAAGTCCAAGGGGAACAATGAGAGTTACTTTATTTATTTATTCATTCATTCATTCCTTCTTTATCTGAACCGCTTAATCCCAGCTGGGGTCCCAACTGGGGACTAGAGCCTATCCCGGGAACTTACGGGTGCAAGGCGGGGAACAACCCTAGGCAAGGGCCAACACACCACAGGGCACACACACAAATGCCAAACCACAACGACTTATTTGTACATTTTCTAAGCATGTAGACAGAAGTTAAGTCTGATAGTGGACGGACAAGGAACACAGGGGAAAAGGCAAACTTATATACATTGAAACAAAGGAGAGGGCAATGCGAAGCCAAGACAGGCAGACCAATTAAAGCAACCAAATGCTTACTTGATAATGAATTGAATTGAATTGAGCCTTTATTTGTCACATACACTGTTACATGCAGCGAAATTGGACCCCTCTGACCATACATACACAAACATCACACTTTGGGGGGACAGGTCAGTCGAGAGGTAGCAGAGGAAATAAGAAAATATAGAATACATGAGGAGAGAGGAGGAGAGAAAAAGAGCCCCGCCCAGACTGTCCTAGTAGGGCAGTGAGGGAACGGGGAAAAAAACACCTCAGCAACAAAGCACATAAACGCATGAAGACATGACTAGCAACAGGGGAGGGGGGAGGGGAATGTGGAGGTTATCCAATGTAGGCAACAGCCATCCGGTCCTGCAGCTGAAAAGCGCTGGTCACAGACCCGCCTACCCACGCTGGGGGTATAAAGCGCCGAAGGCATGGGATGGGGGGAAGGTGCAGTGATTGTTTATCTGTAGCTGTGTACGTATGTATGTGTGTGTGTGTGTGTATGATGTATAAGCCTGTGTAGCCTGAGAACCAGTCCGCAGCAGGTGTCCTTGGAGCAGGGGAAAGGAATTCAGAGCGTCTCGTTATCTTGCTCTCCGGGGGAAGTTGTTTGTCTCCAGCGACGGCCTTGGCCGAGACCGGCGCTGGTAAGGGGGGGGTAGCCGAGAGAGAGAATGGTTGTTTGGGTTTGGGTTGGATCGATATCTGTCTTCCAATTTCACAGATATTTAATGTCCATCACTAGTCTCCAGGTCTGTCCAAATCCCGTTGCAGAGACGCAAACTTCTCCAAGATGTGATCCAACTTGCGGTCCATAACCACAGTCTGAGTGTTAACAGCTATGCTCACCACGTTTCAATCCAGCCGGCCAGCCTTGTGGGATTTTGAACAGCTGTGACTGCTTTCTTCAATCGTTGATATCCCAGGGCCCCGCTTAATCCAATCAGCAGAAATACAGTTATCATGGTTCCGAATAGGTAGATGTCTTCCACGTCCTCCAAGGAAAGGGCTGCCAGGCACACGACATGCCACTTTTCCCACCCGTCCATCATGTATCCAGCCGCAAACATTCCTGCAGGACAGTTGGGTTCCCCTGAACCCAAGTGATCAAGTAAAAGCCCGGACTAGGGTGAATATTGGCCCAGCTTTCACTCACTGGCGTGAGCTGAGGAGGAGTGATGGTGACCGTTGGAGTAGTAAGAATAAATTCTTTGCTTACCATCTATATCTAGTGTGTTTGAGCTTGCTGTGTATCAGGCTGTGTTTTTAAAGTCATAGCTACCCGTTTATGTCTGTAAATCAAATTATTTAAGTAGTAGCCTACAGCAATTTATCAAGTTAGTAGCTAACATTCTAGCTAGTTGTCGATAGTTAGCATGCTAGTTATCACTATTCGCTTCATGAGAATTAAAATGCGAGTGGGAGGTGGGTGCACATCGCAGACTTATTAAATGGTGATTATGCAGGATCTCCGGTCAGCTGCGTAAACATGTGTGTAGTGTGTTTGAGCGCTCATGGCTCTCACTACAAAGCTCCAGTTCAGTCAAATCCCCCCTTTATTACTAAACTCATATTTTAGCTGAAAAATAACAACACTGCGAAAATGTCATGTCATGTACTTCTGTTTTTGGAGATGTTCCGAGCTGACACTCAACCATCTCAACCCTCCCGAGCTGACACTGACCGACTGAACTCACCAGGACTCCCTGGAGATGGCCCGAGCTGACTTTTGACCATCTCAACCCTCCTGAGCTGACACTGACCGACTGAACCCGCACCTGAACCGACTGGACCTCAACTGAAGTAGCAGTATAATACTGAACTAATTTTAGCTTAATGTTGCTGAGAGGGTCCTGCAAGTGGCCCAGTAACAACTCGGGATTTGAAAACGTCCCTTGGACTATTTTTGTATCGTTGCTTCTTCTAAATAACTAACGATTCATCTTGAACTAATGCTTGCTGTATATTAAATATTCATGCGCCTGTTCGCCCCGAAAGAGGATGGGGTCCCCTTCCGAGTCTGGTTCCTCTCAAGGTTTCTTCCTATTAGAGGGAGTTTTTCATTGCCACTGTCACCTCAGGCTTGCTTGTTGGGGGGTTTAGGCTGGTTATATGTAAAGTGCTTTGTGACAATGACTGTTGTTAAGAGTGTTATATAAATAAATTTGAATTGAATTGAATTGTTTTTGTGCACAGAATATTTTACAAATACTTTCACATACAGAGAGATCAGGTCTTGCCTTGCCTTGATCAGGTCTTGAGGAACTGAAAACATTGTCCGTCACTAATAAGTGTTCGTGTGAAACATAAACATGCTCTAGCGAGTGAAAAGAATTAAATGAATTTTCAGTTCTAGATAAATCGCCTCGACCATTTTTTTGTAAACAAATTATTTGAGTTATTCTTATAATTGTTTCAGCGCTAGAAATAGAAAAGGCAAATAACCTACTGGATGTTAGAGCTAAGATAACATTAATGTACTGAAACCGCACCAATACCGTGGCCCAAAAACTGCAATATGTGCCGAACCGTGGGCGTTGCATCCCTAGCGTTAATATATAAATTGTCATTTATAAATCATTTCTTTTTATTATTATTCACTGTCATACTTCATATCCCGTTGTGCCCTTTCACAGCAGGTATCACAGTTAAACCACACCTGTCTATATAAAACACTGAAGGCAGCATTTGGGTACTAGGAATTTGGTGTGGTTCTGTATTTACAACCCCAATTCCAAAAAAGTTGGGACATTGTGCAAATTGTAAATAAAAAACAGAATGCACCGATATGGAAATCTCATAAACCTGTATTTTTTTCATAACAGAACACAGAAAACATATCAAATGTTGAAACATATAGACTCATTTTGAATTTCATGACACGTCTCAAAAAAGTTGGGACGGGGCAATAAGAGGCTGGAAAAGGTAGGGTTACAAAAAAACAACAGCTGCAGGAACAATTAGCACATAATTAAGACAGTTGGCAACAGGTCAGTAACATGACTGGGTATAAAAGGGGAATCTTAGAGTTGCAGCGTCTCTCAGAAGTAAAAATGGGCAAAGGATCGCCAATTCCCCTAATACTGCGTCAACAAATAGTGGAGGAATTTTAGAAAAATGTTCCTCAGCATCAAATTGCAAAGAGGTTTAATATATCACCATCTACAGTTCACAACATAATCAAAAGATTTCGAGAATATGGAGAAGTCTCTTTGTGTAAGGGACTGGCCTAATGCCTGTGATCTTTGCGCCCTTAGGCGGCACTGCATCACAAACAGGCATGATTCTTTAATGGACGTCACTAAATGGGCTAAGGAATATTTCGTGAAAACACTGTCAATGGACACAATTCACTGTGCTATCTGCAGATGCCACTTAAAACTCTGTCATTCAAAGAAGAAGCTGTATTTGAACATCACCCAGAACAGCCGACGTCTTCTTTGGGACAAAGCTCATTTAAAATGGACTGTGGCTAGGTGGAAAGCTGTTCTGTGGTCAGAAAAATCTACATTTGAAATTCTTTTCAGAAACTAGGGACACCATGTCATCGGGTCTAACGAGGAGAGGGACCACCCAGCGTGTTATCAGCGCTCAGTACAAAAGCCAGCATCTCTGATGGTATGGGGGTGCATTAGTGCATATGGCATGGGCAGCTTGCATATCTGGAAAAGCACCATCAATGCTGAAAGGTATGTCCAGATTCTAGAGCATCATTTGTCCCATCCAGACGACGTCTCTTTCAGGGAAGACCTTGCATTTCCCAACATGACAATGTCAAACCACACACTGCATAAATTACAACATCATGGCTTCGTAGAAGAAGGGTGCGGGCACTGAACTGGCCTGCCAGCAGTCCGGATCTTTCACCCATTGAGAACATTTGACGCAGCATAAAGCGAAAATATGACAGAAGACCTATGACAACTGTGCAACTAGAATCCTGTCAGATAAGAATGAGACAATGTTCCTCTCCCAAAACTCGAGCAACTGATCCCAGTTCCCATTTACAGACGAGAGGGGATGCCATACAGTGGTAAACATGGCCTTGTCCCAACTTTTTTGAGATGTGTTACTGTCATGAAATTCAAAATGAGCCTGTATTTTTCATGAAATTGCAAAATTTTTTGGTTTCAACATTTGATATGCTTTCTGTGTTCTGTTATGAATAAAATATAGGTTTATGAGATTTCCATATCATTGCATTCTGTTTTTATTTACAATTTGCACAATGTCCCAACTTTTTTGGAACTGGGGTTGTAAAATGCCAAAGCTGCTGGACACTTCATCACGTGTGGAAGAGTTAGTAGTAGACAACAGGGTCAGCCTGACCCTCGGTACTCAGAACAAGGAGTCCCCTAGAGAGACATGTCACTGTGGGTCCGAGCCATGGCAGCTAAAGTCAGAGAGCTGAGAGCGTTGACGTGTCATCCAGCAAGCTGTCTCATCACAACGCCCCACAGCACACACTCCACATAATACATGTCCACATGCCCACACGTCCACCACGAATCACTAGAAATGGGGACACAGTGGAGAGAGAATGAGGGAGAGAATTTTCCCATGTGGATTTAAGGTTGAAGGGAGCCTTTATTTCCTGGGTAGTTGACTTAGTTGAAACAGAAATGATATGAGACAGTAGCTGATGCAAGTAGACACCATGTGTCCACCATGTGTGTATTTGTGTATATGTGTGTCTTTTATTTTATTTGCTTTGTTTTATGTTATGATTTAGGTACAGGTGTAGTAATATTTAGACCTTATAATTATGAGAATAATCAGAGGTGTGTATGTATGGGTTGGAAGGCGGGAAGTTTGTGGCTTTTAATTCCTATATGTGACCCTCCATGGCAAAACCAGTCACTTTTCAAAATTAAGTTATTCATGTTTTCATGAAAGGGCATAAATCAACCTTCAAAACGATACCTATATCGAATGAATCGGACGACATATGACTGAGATATCAACATTCAAAGGAGTCGGGTTTCTCCTGTCACGGCAAGTGAGAAACAGAGAAATCTGCCTTTGAAGTTGACTATCGACGTAGCACTCACAGACGCTTGCTGCGGTCGCGGCTACGTTTGCATTTACGGTAGCCTACGCTGCAGTCACAGTCACACGGATAGCCTACCTGCGTTAGGTTAACTGAACTCGGGAGACGAAGATGGATTCCGGAGAAGTATCTTCACGCTAGTCAACCAGTGGATTTACCGTAAAATTTTGGAGTAGAGCAGTCAAAACAGAAACTTTTAACATTCTGCTGGAATTGGAATTCCTCACCTCAAGAAAGTCACGGTTTTAGGATTAGAAAAGGTATGTTTTTCAGCAAAATTTATTCACAACAGTACAGTATAGACCTTCCACTGTTTCAAAACACTAAAAACAAAAAATCCAAAATTTTACCCCACGCAACGGTCATTTTTCTTGGAAACCTCTGTTGCGACAAGCGACTGGTTTCGCCGTGCAGAGTGACATATAAGGTAGGAAAAACTAAGATTCATGAGATTTTTGTGGCTTTACAAAGACATTGTTGTACATAAAACACTTGAAGGTGGGGTGGGGATGGTCTAGTGGTCTAGGATACTCACCTAGAGGTTGTGGGTTTGAATCCAACCTCCAGCACTACTAGCACTGGGTCCCAGAGCAACACCCTTAACCCCAAGTTGCTCTCAGGGAGACTTTTGTTGTTTATGGCTGGCCAGAGATAATTAGTGTTACTCATTGTTATATATATATTTTTACTTTTAGTAAACACCAGAGTTCAATGAATAAAAATAGACAGGTATTTTGTAAGTTATCCTCATTAGGTAAATGGTATTGTTTAAATTAAAGCTATTACTTTTACATATAAAAAGCTAAAAGAGTAAAAACACTCGGGCACAATGAGAATACTGTTAGGGTCAGGACTGTTTTGTTGCACTTTGTAAATTGCAAATAATAATGCATATTTGTGACCTTTTCAACCTGCAAAGTATGAAAAAAGAGTTGTTATTTTTTGTCTGTGTATGAGAGAGAGAGAGAAAGAGGGGGAGAGAGAGAGGGAGCCATTTGCAGCCATTCCTCTGTGTACAGCATTTTTGCATTTTCCATAACATTAAATCTGGCCCAAATGTGCTTTGCCGGCTTGAAACGAAATCAAATAAATTAAATGATCAAGAAATGGATTTAGAATTATAGCTAGGGAAGAATGCAAAAGTCAATATACTCTCTCAGCAACTTTGTCTCTCCCAGCACACACACACACACAGGCCCTACGATCTATTTGAGTTTCGTCTACTGAATCTCATAATTACTAAATATGAATACAACTAAACATATCATTTACCTTAGTAACCAAAACCAAATCCTTTAACTCTTTCATTTATTAAATACTGCAGTGTTTCTGTAAATACATTTTTCCTTATGTGAAATGGTCCTCACATACCAAAATCTCCCCATGGAAAACTGGGTTTTCATTTGTTTTGTGGATGGCCACATTTTTGCAAACAAAAATGACACACTTTCATTTTTTAATATCTTCATCTTAACAAACAATCCTAAACTAAAGCAATTAGTCAAACGCTAAGTAAATATTTTGACTCTTAAATAAGGACCAAATGTCCACAAATGTCCCCACAAAGCCACCAATATCTGATAAGCCTCAGGGTTTCCTATCTTTTGTGGGTGCAATAAGGTCCTCACAACCCCCACCCCTACCCCCGCCCCACACACACACACACACACACACACACAAACCATGTTTTAAAGTGACAGTCCCAGCCAGCCTCTCCCAGAACATGATGTCACCGCTGAAATAACATGCTGTCTTCTTACTCCCTCGGCTGAATATTACTAATTCATACTCTTGTCAGTCTGGATCTTAAAGCGTCTCTTCGGCTCCCCTTGCTATTTATGCCTGCTGTTAGTTAATGTTTAACAGGCCCTGTCTTTGCTCTAATGGAAGAGGCGCTGGCCTGGATGGACTGACAGGCTCACTAATCTTCCACCAAGGCTGGAGAGCGACGATCTGATGCGGGAGAGAGAGAGAGAGAGAGACTCCACTGCCTTTGATAAGTGGCTCTGGATAGACGTCTGTCACTTACACAGATGTAGGAGCAGCTTGTTAATCAAATCCTAACACAAGTCACTGCGAGTAAGCTGATCCCAAATCAGCAACATATACTGTAGCAGTGCAATCAAGAGCAAATCAAGCTTAATATTAGATGTTTAAATATGACAGCCTTCTCCAAACTGCTATGCAACAATGTTTTAATAATTTGGAGTTTGTTTGGTGCAACTTAATCTATTTCCAGGTAATTTTAGTAGTAATGAACGTTGGGGTGGCCTGACGTTTTTCCCTCACAAAATAATGATCTTTTAACTAGAATGACAATTCCTGAACAATTTGTGTGATTGTTGTGCACAAAAAATGTAGAAAAGGAAAAAAGGTGAAAAAATGTGAAAAAGAAGTAATGATACTGGCTGTTTATAGATGGTTGGGTGATTATAGTTGTCCTAGCTGTTAAACTATGAGACTGAATTAATGCTAAGCTTAAACCCTATCAGGGTTGCGGCGACCGGAGCATATCCCAGAACTATTGGCACGGAGCAGGGTTCAACCCTAGACAGGCGCCAACACACCACAGGGCACACACACTCACACAACCACACTCTCAGTCACACCTTACAGGGCAAATTTAGAGTAACCAATCAACTTATAGTGCATGCTTTTGGACTGTGGGAGGAAACCGGAGCACCTGAAGAAAACCCACGCGAGTAGGGACGGTGGTAGGGACTTTCTGTGTGGAGTTTGCAGCACAGGGGATTGAACACGGGACCTTCTTACTGTGATGCGGCACCGTTAACCACTGCACCACCATACCGTCCCAGGTTTACATCAGGAATGGGTTAACACCTACAGTATGTAATAGCCCGGTTCTCTTTAATGATGGCGCCCTCTTGTGGCCAAAATCGGGGATGAAGGCCTTAATCATGGCAAAATAGGGAACAGCCCTAATGATGCTGGTAGAGAATTATGTCACAAATGACGCTGGTAAGACTTGAAGATTCATGAAAAATGAATAAGCTAAATGGCCACACAGGGCATAACAGAGGGAACTGGCTGACATACCACACAAGACAGACGCAAGACAGGACGGGGTGCCCTCTGGTGGGCAGTTGGGGAGCCATCACAGGACCCCCAAAGTGTGACTGTGGTGTGCAAACCGGACCTGGGCCGGTATGCATAAAACTTCTTAAGATTGGTCTCAAGAATGGTCGAACACTTTGACTTAAGAGTTAAAAAATTCTTAGCAAAAAGTAGGAGTTAAGAGCGTTGTATAAAGATGCTAAAAGTAACTTTCAGCAAAGTCTAAAGCCAATTCTTAAGTGCCGACAGAGCAAGCGCACACGTGTGGTGAAATGAGGACTACAAATAAAATCCCGCCCCAAATACTGAGTTCAACCAATAGAGGAGCTGCACAGTGAATAAATTACTGACATCAAACCCTTCATCTAGGGCTTCATTCAGAACACCTTTTTGCGATTATACCATTAATTGTTTGTACTAAAATCTACCAAAAACGTCACCTATCAATTTCCACCAATAGATGCATATGTTGTGTATATATTACGGGTCGAAGGCAGAAGTCATAGCAAAACAATGGAGTCTAAAAGGAAACCCAACTGGACAGCTGATGAAACAGTGCTCTTGGCACAGTTGGTGCTCAAATGTAAGGAGGTAGTGCGAGGCAAGTTTGGCCCAACTGTAACCAGCAAGGAGAAAAGAAAAGCTTGGGAGGCTATTGCAAGCTCCATAAATGCTGCATCACCTCGGACGTGGCGTTCAGCTGAGGATTGTGAAAAAAGGTGGTAGAATGTTTTATCTCGCGAAAGGAAATTGCAGCTTACAAAGTAGGCATGCAAGCTACAGGTTTGTTATTACTCATACCTCACATGACCTTCACTATAATAATTGATATTTTATTTCCTTGTTTCTCTTTTTGACACACAGGCGGGGGTCCTCCATGTAAACCTCTGTCTGAAACTGCAGAGATTGTAGAGCAGATATTGGGGACCACAAATGAATCCATTTGCGGGATTGCAGGTGCACAAGATCTAGCACTGCTGAAACTGAAAGAGTTTTAAAGAAGGTATGCAATAAATGTGAATCCATACCCATGGTATAAAACGAACACTGACTTCCTTTATTCTATGTGTGAATTAAAGCAATTTGACACTTAAATTTAAATGATTCATTTATTCTTTATATCACAGTAGTGATGTTGCCGATCCCGCTGCCGCGCCATCGCACCAAATGGCTCACGGAACAGCTCTTTTCACGGCTCTGCTGACTGTAGATTGCAAGAGACCAAAGTCGTCACTGGAGCACTGCTGCATTTTTCCAGTTGCTAAAAAACGCAGCATTATTAACACCTTCAGTTCAGCAGTAAGTGCATTGTTACGTGATGTGGGTGATTGTATTCTGTTCCTAATTAGGTCGGTAACAAAAAGAATGCCTTCATGATCAAGCCTGTATCTTTTTATCAACGCGTATCATCGTAAATCCGCAGTACATTCTTTCCTTCACGGAAAGTGCGCGTAGTGCTGCTGCCATCGTGCAAATCCTGACTGGTTTAGGAGTCTTCTCCAGGTGTTTTAAATAATTTAGGAGCTGAGACCAAGTCTTAACACTTAAGAATGTTTATGCATGCCATTTATTCTTAAGTCTGGGAGTAAGAGCAAAATCACGTCACTCTTAGAATTGTGACGCATTTAAGAGTGAAACTTTACGCTGAGATGTTTTATGCATACCGGCCCAGGTTTTTACCAGGAAAAAAGACAGCTTGCAGGACAAGATCCTTGTCTGGCAAGAAACACTATACCCTAGATTTGCTCAAAAAAGTCAATTATTGTGTCTCTGTGACAGAAATTGTGGAATGAGTTAACAAAAAACATAAAGAAGAGACTTCAATTTTATTTGAGTTATAATACCTTAATCTGTCAGTATTGCTAAAATGAACAAATGTCCATATGTGTAACAATCACTGGAGCAGTAATTTCAACCTTTTTAGAGAACCAGCCTCGTCTATAGTTTTTGCAAAATATTACCAACTTTGTTGTGTGCTGAGCATTATTTTGCCATGTTGGGTTATTTATATGACGTCTTCCATTGTTCTTTGGGACTAATGAATTTTCCAATATCTGAGACTCTCTGGTTGTTATTGGTTTTGCTGTGTTTTTGACCTCTGGTTGACTCGTATTACTCCTACATGTTGCGTGCCTTTTGACCGTTTCTTTACTTTGTAAAAAGATTCAAGATTCAAGATTCAAGATTCTTTATTTGTCACGTGCAAGTTATACAGGTACAACAAGCAGTGAAATGTATCCTGATCCGTTCTTTTAACTGTGCAATAGACAAGGAAGATAGAGACGCAATACAAACTTACAACATAAATACTAACTTAAATACGGAGGCTGGGGTAACAGGACAAAAAATAAAACTATATATTATACAATAAGGAACATAAAGTTAAATGTGCAAACCTGAGAATGTAAACATTGTAAAATTTGTAAATGTAAAAATTGTAAATGTGCTAGGGCAGGACAGGTGCAAAGAGATGATTTGATTTTTGGTGAAAGTGAAAGTGAGTGATTGTGAACACACCACAGTGCACCACAACAAAATGTGACCTCTGCATTTAACCCATCCGCGAAGGAGTAGTTGGCAGCTAACAAGGGCCCGGGGAGTAGTGCTTGGGGATGGTACCTTGCTCATGAGTACCTCAGCAGTAACTTTATCAGCGCTGGATTCCAACCTGCGACCTTCTGATCACAGGGCAAACGCCCTACCGTTACGCCACCAACTGCCACCACTGTTGTTAATAAAACGTCATCTTCGACTAAATCCAGCTGGGTTAAGCTGTTAGTATGTTTTAGTTGTGTTAAAAAGAGTTCATGCCAGGAACCAAAACTTGGTGTAAGAGCAAGGCTCAACTAAATCTTTAATAACAGACAAAATGAAACTAAACTAAAAACCCAAAACACCTTCAAGAGAGACAATAGATGCAAGACAAAGCCATGGGAGAGGCAGGTTTAAATACGCTCAGATAGAAGTGTAACAGGACGAACCAGGACAAGGAACATGAGAAAAGTCAAACGTGGGATTGCGATGGTTCTAGAGCTCCACATTTTCTATAAAAATCTGCTCTGTGTAAATGTTATATTAACAGTGTCCTAATATTATAACTGTGTCTATAAAAAGTGTTGCATGCATTTGTGTGGTCTACCAGTACATCATGTAGACAATTTTATTTTTATCAGGTTGCAGGATGTGGGGAAGCGGGAAGATGGACAGGACAGAGAGGAGTGAGAGAAAACTCCTCCTTCAGCTCCCACTTTCAGACAGTAAGGCTGAGAAAAAGAGAGAAAACTGGCTGGGTTTAGAGTCCTTCTGTCTGATTCCTTCCACTCAAGGCAATAAATCAAAGGTTTGACCGTGTGTGTGTGTGCGTGTGTGTGTGTGTGCATGCAGTGGGAGAATAACTGCTGATCTGTCGTAGGAGCTAAATGGCAGGAGTGACTTTGTGGGAGGCAGAGAAAGGGCACTCACACTGTCTCGGCACTCGGGATCTCTCTCTCACACACCAATCTACTTACTCCGGCTTTCTGCAAATAAGAACGGGGATAGAGGAGAGGGAGGGGTGGCAGAAATCATTTTATATTTTCTTTTTTTTCTTTGTGGGAGCACAGCAGTCTTGTTTTTGTTATCTCCCTCTATTCATCCGTGGATTATATTTTTTGGGGAGAATCGCAAATGAAGTTCTGCCCTCGTTGCCATTCCATTGAAATGCGGCAGCTCCAGGATTTACAGCCGTGCCGACTTTCAATTTCTTATTTATTTATTTATTCATCTCTCCTCCTCTGCGTTGTTTCTTATTTGTTTCTTTCAGACACAAGGTTGAGACAGACACTGTACTTGGGGGATGGGGTGTAAATATAGCTAGGTATGTGAATTCAGACTTATTAAAGCTGCGCCTTTAAATCTAGCTGCCTGAAACATTGTGTTTTCATGAAGCTGGGCCAGATAATGGGCCCGAAGTGTGAACTCGGTGTGAATTGACAGAACACAGTTGGCATTCTAGGAGGGCAAAGTCCAATACTCGACTGTTTGCTTCATTTCATTCATGGAAACTGTGCCACACACACTCACACGTGCACACAGACACTCACAAACACCCCGACTCACCCTCCACACACAAACACGCACACACTTTTCATCATCTTTGCAAACAAGACTTGACATGTTGTGTTTGCGATGTGACTCGCGTGTCATGCACAGTTAGAGTTCCCAGTAGTTTTGATGAGATTTTCTGCACATAGTTCTTCCCAAGCCGTAATCAATAAAGAATCTATCAGTCACGTAGATGGCGGTCTGTGAAAGCAACTGTAGATCTGTGTGAACTTTAATTCTGTTAGGGCCATGTTGAGTTTATAAGTTTTCTTTCAATAATAGCCTTATTATAATATTTTTTAAAGAATAAAAACAGTTCTTTCTCATTAATATTAAGGATTAGCTGCAGGAATTACCCATTTAGGATTTTTAACAAGGATTATAGCACATAAAAATAATGTGCGTAAGAGGGTGCTGGGGAGAGGGCTCTTAGGGTGGGAAAATTCTTTTATGATACAGATAGTTATCTTTATTGGCTTACTGAGCTCACAAAGATAGTAAACAAGATTTGTGGAAGGGAGAGGAGATTTTAGGTGTTGGTGAGGCCCTGATTGCGATTGTGATTGATCCTAAAAGGGACCTGGGGTGGTGGTGATCTAGTGGTTAGGAAACTTGCCTCTGGACCAACAGGTCATGTGTGCGCATCCTACCTAGGGTTGTCACCTAGGTCTGACAAAACACTTGGACATTTCGGCAACCCAACCAACCATTTTGCCTATAAGCGAGCGAAAACGCATCCGACCCATGACGTTCTGTGTTCCGAGAGAGAGATTTTTTTTACCCCCGGGACAGACCATTAAAAAGAAGGCCAAATCCCGTAAACCCGGGACAGGTGGCAACTCTAATCCTAGTACCAGCACTACCATCATTGGGTCCCTGAGCAAGCCCCTTAACACCAAATTGCTCTGAGGGAAAGGCCTTAGATCAGTCTGTTTTTTTGTGGGAGAAAGTAAAGGAATTTTTTTTTTTTTTTCATAAAACTATTTTTTAATTACTAAGAGCAAGGTTTGATTTTAGTTTGGATGTTGTATTATTTATTGTGTGTGTGTGTGTGTGTATATACCATGTTTTTATGCATTGTGGGGGCCTTTTTGTCCCCTAAAATCACTTTTATGCATTTTTTATGGCTTTGTGGGGACATTTGAGAGGTCAAGACTTTATAGAAAATTTGCATGTTTTATTTGAGAAACTAAAAGAGGTAAAAGATGTGCATTTGGTTACTGAGGTTAAGGTTAGGGTTAGGGTTAGGATTAGCTGTAGAATTGTACACACAAAGATAGTTGTACAAGTTTGTGTGTGTGTGTGTGTGTGTGTGTGTGTGTGTTTTGTGTCTGCATGTGTCTGCATGACACACTGTTCACTGGTGTCGGTTAGTCACAAATTTGTTCAGTTCACATGGATTTTCTCGTTGTGAGAAGCTGTTGAAGTGCCGTTTAAGTTCCGTCTGGCGATGAGTGACTCAGGCTCAACTCCCAGACTTAAAACCGAAATGCAGCCTAACACAGCAAAGAGCTGGAGACGCCTGAAAAGAGCCCGAATGCACTGCAAACACTACACCATTTGATGAAAAGTACACGGTGAGTCACTGGCAAGAAAAGGAATGGAAAGGGAAGGAAAAAAATGAACTGTCTCAGCCCTGCGTGTCTAGACATCTCTTTTTTGTCTCATGGTCCAGATGTTCTCACTTTAAATCCTCACCGATTTGCAAGTACTTTTCCAATTTTGACTAAACCTCAGTTTTTTTGTGAGGGACTGCTGCCCTCAAGTGGTCACTTTGTGAACTACAATTCCATGTACATTTTGCTAACTAAAGTTAATCCTTCACACACTACCATTTTTTTTTAGCAAACATCTTAATTTTTTTTTTTTTTCTTGGGAAGGTATTTATTCAATTCTGAAATTAGGCCAATCATATCATCACAAAGGAGGGGAAAATTCGATACACATGATTCTTTCTTCAGCCCATGAAACAATAAGTCCTGCCGTACACCATTCTTTCCACCAAAATCCAGTCACATCCAAGACAACTTTCTTGTCTATTTCTTGCCCATCTTGTTTACCAGTATTCATTCTTTTGGGACATTTCTTTTTTTAAAAATCACAGGAACACACACTCACGCTCATGCACGTTAAATGTTGCGTTTCCCAATAAAGCCCACTCCTTATATCCATGTCATTTCAAATCTGACACAGTCATTAAAACCCACATGTAAGTCATGCATTTTAGGTCCAACGGCTTGGCAAACCTCATAGTAACACCTGACCAAGCCTGATAAACATCCGTCACTCACAGTGTGATATTTGGAGTCATTAGCAGCTCTTCCACAAGGTTAGACAGTTGCCTCACAGCACTATGAATAGTAACAGACATGTTGTCATACAGCGAGGGTGGGAGAGAGTAGCAGGATCTGGCCGGCTTCCCTGGTCACACTCAGCCTGTCTGGACTCAGATCAAGAGAAAGCTCTGAATCACATCCCCTTAGAGAAAGAGAGGGAGGCATCCGTTCTCCAGGCAGTTCCTCGCCGCCTGCCTTACTGGAATCTCCTCCCTCAGAGGACCCCGAGGAGGAGGCCTGCATGGAGATCTCTGCCTGTGTTTCTGTCTTCTCTTTCTTTCTCTTCGGTGAACGACAATCAGCCCGTGACCATCGACCGCTACCTGTCAGTCTATAGAACCTTCCTACATCTCTTTCTAAGAACACTTCAAACACATAACAGGTTTCTAGGGAGCGGATGTCATTTTGATTGTGTCAGGTTGACTTTGGGAGAACGACGCTAGAATGATAAACTCACTCTGCCTCCCTCTCTCTCAAAAGCTGTCATTTTTGTGCTGTCTGCACTGTTATTTTCATGGCTTGAAAAAAAGGAACTTTAAGGGAGCTGTGAAAGCTTGAAATGACAGCCAAGGTAACTGTGCTGATGAAAGTGACGATTCTTTTTCTGTTAGTTTGATTCCTTTTCATGGAAGGCTTCTATTTATACCCTGTGTTCTCTTTTAAATGAGATGAGAGACACCAAGTTCACTGCAAATGTACTTATGTAGGCATTTTTAGGCTAATTCTTATGCCATATTGTCCAGACAACTGTGGAACCCAGACAACCTTCTGAAGACTATATTTATATTTAACCTTTTGTAAAGGTGTTCATTCAGATTCCCAGCTTCACTTTTCAGAGAGAAGATTTTGTTTTATTTATAATCAAACAAATGTATTGTCGGAGAAGAGTATCCCAAGATACTTGAGTGTCAAAGAATATAAATGTATAAGACACAAAATAAAAGTTCTGAAAATGTGAGTCGACTCAAATAAAGCAAAATTGATTCACTCAGTAAGTCAACTGCTGTACATCTTGCCTTCTTACAGTTTCCAATCTGAATTTGTTGGTATATTCACAAGAATGTACATGCATACCTGAGCATTATACAGCACTTTCCAATAAAATTCATGCTTTTTAAAGGCAGTTTTAAACTGTTCTTCTCAGCTTTAATTGCCATCGCCATATATCATCAGTGTATCACTGGCTCATAAAAACCTGTCAGACTGCCAATAAATCAAACCTGGGGAATTCACGCAGAGGTAATGGTTATGAAATGACAGAAATGTGCACTGTTCCATGACAAAGGTGTCATGTTGTAACCTACACGCTCTCCCTATAAGCTTCTGGAACCGGTAGGTAGGAAAAAAATCATTTCAGTCTTTAATTGGAATGTTTAAAAATGAAAACAGGGAAGCGCTGTGATAATGACACAGCTAACTAATGCTGTCCTTAAAACATATGCTGGTTTGGTCTGCACTTTCAAGCAGAACATCTGGGGATTTCTGAATGTTCTATTAAGGTTCTTTAATGTTTTAAGTCATGTTGGGTTTGACCACATGCAATGTATATTGCATAACACAAATCATCAAAAAAAGCATTATTTTTTATTTTTGAGGATGTTGTAAAGACGATTCTATAGGTTATATACAGTATACAATACTTTACATTACTTATATTGTGTATGAATTGCACATGAGATATGTAGGTAAAATTTCAGTATAGTATTCTACTCTTCTTATAACACTCTCTACCGTGTTTATAAATGATCCGTTTCTGACAACAGGATAGTCTCTGATGATGACACAAATTAGGCAAGGGCACAGATCAGAAGAGCTTCTAACTCAGTAACAGATGTATACAATTCAACTCAATCCTGTCATCTTTCCAAATAGAGACAAAATTACTACAGATTAAGGGAGAATGAGAGAACTAAACATCTAGACAAAAATACGCAGGGCATTTTTCTTTCAATAATGACGAGGGTAGTGAGACACGGAGCTTACTTATAAGGTTACTTACAAAGTGGCCAGAGCATGATTGTTTATGTTTATTATCAGCATGAATGTGTACATCATCTTTACATTATAATTACAGCCACACTATTTTGAAATACAAGTGGTTTTGACTGGCATTTGTGCATAATCAAGAAAGGAATCCCTTTTTCCCGAATATGGACGTTTACGCAATGTTTGTAAACAGCATCAGACAAAATGCTCAAAGTAGTTAACGCATTCATGCTCATTACGTTAAATCATTTCCACACAGATTTGCTGTAACTTTAACCTGAGATACTTTTTTATCCTTTCTTAACAAAGAGCAAAATGTGTCACGTATTTCCTTGCCAAACATGTCCCAACTGTTTAGTTACAAATACTTATAATAAGGTAACTGTATATGAAGGTAAATGTAGTAAGTGCAGAGTAAATCTATGAACCCCAATCTCCTTTTGAAACCTTAGTGCATGGTCAGAGACTGCTGGAACCCTGAACACTGCAGGTAACTCTGGTACCAGGGGAAAGCAATGGTGGAAGCATCTGTAACACAGTCCACGTGGTCCTGATAACAGCTCGTCTTAAGTCCGTACTGATACCTGGGGTCTCCTGCATAGTAGGCACAGTTCAGGGTCTCTTGAGGATGGCCATAATGTCTTTGGTTCACATATGAGTGTGTATCAGGTGAGGGATGGCTGTAGCTAGCAACTACAGGAGATTCTGTTGCAGGAATTGCAGGACGGTTGTGGTACAAATTGGTCTCAGGGGCGCTACGAAAGTCTGGTTGCGGTTTGGAATAGTTCTGACCTGTCTCCTGGAGCACTTCTTCAGTTTTGCGGCCCGTTACCTCATCTTGAGGCCTGCTGTGACATTCGAGGTGGGGGCAGGTCGGCACGTCCCCTGCCGACGTTCCTGCGTGGGATCGTAAGAGTGCGGACAGCGCTGAAATGCGGTGTATGGCCCGGCGCAGCGTGGCGATCTTCGACAGTCGCTTGCCAGCAAGGTCATGGTTGAGAGCGGTGCGCAGGGCGTTGAAGGCCTGGTTGTAGTCAAGGATGCGCTTGCGTTCCCGGACGTTGGCTGCGACGCGGCGGGCTTTCGAGCGAGCGGGTCGACTGCGTTTCCTAGGTACTCTGGATTCGACTTTGTGGTGGCTCTCCGCTTCCTTTAAAGGACTTTCTGAAGCACTGTCATCACCGTGACCCAGCGAACATCCCTCCAGTTCGTCCTCGGAAAACTCAGACTCCGTGCTGGTACTGGTCAAGCTCATTTTTGTTTAAAAAAAAAAACTGACTCAGCACTTTGAGGTCAGTGTCTCTGGATTGATAAGTTTGGCTAACTTTGAGCAAGCTGCAGTGCACAGTTCTTCAGGGACGGGGTTGCTCTCGACTTCTCAGCGTCTTGCCATGTTAAAATCCTCCCTCGTCTGTCGCTCGGTTCACTTTGGCTGAGCTGGGGCGAAAGGTGCTTTTAAAGGCTTTCATCAGCGGCATCACGTGGGCCGCTTGCCTGCGAGCAAAGGTGTACTCTATGCTTATAATCGGCCTCGAGGCAAACTCAGGCGTCAGTCAACAGGCGCTGACACACCTCCTCCTGAGTTGCTATGAACAAGAGAGGAACATACATTCAGATAATGGAAAAAAGTGAAGTCATGTTCTGTACAATACACGTTTTAGGGACTTCATTAAAAAGCTGAGATGTCTGTCCACTACTTTTTTTTGCACACAACAGTAACGCTCATTAAATGCTTCAATCAGTCTTCTCGAACATGATATACCGCTTGTTGGCTGATGCAAAGAAAATTCCATCACAGAAACAGGAAAGACCACCATCCGTCATCCTTATTTCTATTTGAGAGAAATCACAGCTGAAACGGATAATGACTGACTCATTTGCACTTTAATTAGGTTGCAGGGCTTTAATGGTAGTTTATCTAAATTAAATCTCATGTCAGTTTTAATGCTTCTCTGTCTCACATTTTAGCTGAATCTATGTAAATGTCGAAAAATTGGCCTTATAATTAAAACACTACTTAAGAGGAAGTCATAGATAATCTATTTTCGTTCACTGCTTTCTTCACAATTTATTAGCATTATTTATTTATTTGTATAAGACAATTTGTCTTGCATTTTCTGAGGCTTTAAAGTGAAAACGGAACATGACAAATTACAGTTTCATAACGTATTTTTTTTATACACAACAGTTTCTCGCGGTTAAACGGTGAGTAAACACTTCTCATGTGTAACATCTATCTGTGGAACCACAATTAGCACCACAATATTGTGTGATTACTGGAGCTCAGCAATATGCAGTGTGACTGATTTTAACGCACAACGTTATTCACTCTTTTATATCTGAAATAGATCTGCCGGCTTGAAGAGACAGTACCTTTGACACATCAAAGCTGGAAAGCAGGAATCTAAGCATTTTACAGATCCCTCTTCATCTTTCTTCATCCTCTCTACGTAGCCTCTTTCAGCTGTCAAGCGAGCGGAACTGTTTTTCTAAAGTGGATGTTTTTTAGACGCTCTAATAATAGGATTCCATGCATTTTTGGCATGTTTGACTCTCATGCTTCCTTTTATTACAAAGAACTTCATTTTCCACTTTCTTAGTTAGCATTTGTTTCCCAATTTTCTATTTTTGGGTTAGGTAAGTAGCTAAAACAGGACTGAGAGTGGAACTTTGACCCCAGATGCAAAACTCTTTGCGATGGACATCTACTATTGCATTTGTCTAATTTACCATTAGCGGCTAAAATAACATTGACACATCGTCTAATTTGTTAAAACAGTTCAGCTGATCGACTGCTTGACTTTTCAGATCACACCAATAAAATGGCATATGAACAATGTCTACGATGTTTACTTGAGCAACAGTTCGGATTGAACAGAAGTTAGCCGTGACAGTTTTTTAATTAGAGGTATTTCACTTTCTTTCTTCTAGAGCTCCATGAAACAAATGAAGCTACATTTATGACAACGACTTGAACAATCACAACCTCAGCTAAATACAGCCTTTGCATTCTTTATCTTCTGGTGTTTACTCTGAGAACTGGTGTTTACTCTCGCTTTGAGGTTTCTTTCAACCCACATTTACAACCTCTCTCTAAAGAAGAACTGCTCTGAGCCGGAATTACCATGAGCCTGCATTTAAGGTGAGAAGGGCACTGGTCAGGCCAGGTCAGCATTACAGTCCGTTTATGAGGTGGCAGAGTCACAGCGATGCCTCGAGCTGCACCAGTGGCTCACTAACTCCGAAGATCCTATCAGCTGAACGGGTGGTGTGGCTGTAAAGTTTAGACCCAGGATGAGAGGTCGTTTCAGACATTGCTTCCTTCCTGTCCACTTTTTTAGTGCTGGTCAGTCAGAGAGTGATTATGAGGTGACCGTCCTCACTCACCTCTGCTAAAAGAAGTCGTCAATGAAGTGATGCATGATTTTAAGACAAGCAGGGCAGTGCAGGATTTAAACCTGATAATGCTGAGACTATTTTGTGTGTTTTGAAGCAGGCTCTGCAAAAAAAGTGTAATATCCCTTTTTTTTGTTTGACATTTTCGCTTTTTTACTGAACTTATTGTTTATTTATTTGATGTAGTAAAATACTGTATGCATTCATAAAACAATAAAAAGCACAATTATTACATTGATCACGCACTTCCAAAGCATGGTAGAACCTGTTGCATCTAAAATGTGTCAATCAACTCTTGCTTAGTACATTATTAGTTACTTTCTACCAAATAACTGCAAGAGGAGAATCAATTTGTATGAATTTGCTGGGATTTTTACAAACTCTTTTTGAGGGGGAATTTTTTTCATCATGAAAGTGTTTATTAAAATGGAGGGTTGGGTGTATAAGCATATGTCATGTATAAATAATGCAGATGATGACCTCTGGAATATCAGGTATCACCTTGTTTTGACCACAGTTTTTTTGGCATGTGGTGATGTGATATCCTGCCGGGCGCATAAGGTGCTTTCCACCACGGCAATAAAAGATAAATTGGTTTTTGTTGGCGGAAAATAGAGTTGCTTAAGTGGGAATTACAACATCGCCCTTCCTTTACTTGTTCTGCAATTATAATGTAATGTGTAGGTTGCTTAAACATAGGTCTGTGGGTTCTGCAGCTTGGTGTTTGCTCTGTAATTTGAAATTACTTTGGAAAAAAGAAACACCTCAACATTTGCATGCTTTTCATTGGTTGATTTCTGGAAACTTTAAATGCACTTACACTAAGAGACAAGCAGTAAACAGCATTGCTCAACAATCGTCTGCAAGAAAACGTCCCAGCAACCTGGATATATATAAACAGTACACCAGACATTTCAGGAAATGTCAGGGACCAACACTTCCTTATTTTTATTAGTATCTTGTGTTTGTCATACAGCATACAGTACGCACAGTGTGTCGTACAGAAAATCAAAAATAATCTCGTTTTGCATGCAGCCCATGTACATTTGAAATCTGATTTGGCTGATTATTGAAGACTCAAGATCAAGAGAAGCTCCCACACTCGGGGAAGACCGTGAGAGTGTCTGTATAATTGCTTTTGCCTAAAAGCACTTTTTTGCAGTGTGTAGAAGAAAGAGCCAGAGTTTAGAACTCTCACAGAGAACCGTCTGAGAGCCAGCAAAGCTATAATTGAGACCTTTTTTGGTTGTTTTTTTCTTTTGGTCGTGGGAACTTTGTTGTTTTCCATGAAGTTCAACACTGTTAAAATCATAATACAGTCATTTAACCAAGGAATTAAAACGGTTTTGGAAAATACATTCAATATCAGATAGGAATCTTAGTATGAAAACGAATCACAATTTTAAGCATTCGTATTAAATTGCACATCAGATATTTTCTTTGCTCTAATTTATTTGCTTTTTGCTGTAGTTGAGCTGTTGTTATAGTTGATCATGAAAACTGCAAGTAATCTTTGGGTTTACTCACTGATGACTTTGTAACATGTTTAAAAGCAGACTTGGAAGAAACATTAACCACAAATGATTTTAAATGATTGCAATTTGTCGGAGAATGAATAAGGTGAATATGCCAAAGGGACTCGAGTAGGAAATTTCTCGGCTCACACACTAACACAAACTAATTCTCAGCATGCTGCTTTTCCCCCAAAAATGCTTTTCCCCCAAAAAACTTAAAAGCTTCTTTTCATTGACAGCACTGTTATATGTTCACTTAAAAAATAGCCTTGGCCCGGTGGTTTGGACAGACGGCTAAATACTAGCAATTCAGCTGCTATTCATAAATCAGTGTCTGTTTTAGACTTTCTCATAGACTTTCATTGATAAACTATTTCTTTAAAGAGAGATAAATCATGCCATAATTTTTCTGAGATTTATAAATCTTTAGGTGAATGTCAATAATGAGAGGTTGCTTTCTGGCGGTTATTAGAAGATGGGACCGCAAGTTTACAGATGTCCCTTTTTAAAGAGGTGCTTAAGCATGAGAACTATGCTGGAAAATTAGAGGTCCACTTGGAGGACGTTATTTAAATGCTCACCTCTTTTTTACTGGCCGTGATGCTTAAGGGTAAGTCAGAAGTTACCATTAAGTCCACATGCAATCATGTAGCCTGCGTTGTGGTGACATTAAGGCGTTAACTTGTGCTTCGACACTGCATTAACTTTTCATTTGTTCAGCAACATTAAACTTGAAACTTTGTACATGCAAATAACATGATGTAACTGTAAAAAGTGTCATATAAACAAAGTGCAGAATACATGGTCAAATTTATATAAAACTTAGCGGAAACAGCAGAGAACTCTGGGCACGTTTGAACATATATTCAACTCAGAGCAGATTTCTAACGTCTAAGTCAATGCTGTTTTGGTGCCACTAATGAGGCTGTACATATCTTTCTTAGCCCCATGCAACACAGCCGGGAACCTTACGAAGATACCACTATGCCTGTTTACCTCAGTAGTGGTAAAGTAACTGTATCCACCTTACAACGCCCCACCCATTTTATGTTTTTTTCTTACGCTTTAAGTTGTAACTTCCGGTTAGCTAGTCAGCTACGAGGTCTAGGCCACTTCTAGATGCACATTACTCAAGGTTTCAAGGTACTTTATTGTCATCAGTCGCTTTATACATGCACAAAGTGTGATGAGACAGCGTTTCCCCATGGCCCCGGTGCAACATATGGTAACACTGAAGATTACATTCAACAGGACAAAAGGTGCAACAAGCAACACAATAAATACAGAACGAACGCAATAAATACAGTAAGAAAGTGACGTTAAGTGAAGAGACGGAATGTAAACAAGTATTGCTTAGTGTATGTTTTTAAGGCACATTGGCAGCATCAGCATCTAAGCAGCTTATAACAGATGGAGTGCAAGAGCATCACAATACAAAACAATCACAATAAATAGACAGAGCAATAAATACACAACACTCCAGTACTATTTGAAGGTGGGGATGAAAACCTTAATGACTGATATTGCACATGATTATTATACTGCACAGGTTAAATGTAGAATTGAAGGCACCCTTGGCAAAAAGTAGTTTATTCAAGTGTACTACGAGTATACTTATTATATACTAAAACTGAGGCAGTGTACTTGAAGTTTACTTTTTATATACTATATTTATTATATGCTTAAGAATCGTATGGTGAAGTATACTTGACTTATACTGATAAGTGTAAAGAAAAGTCTACTAAAGTCTAAAAGTATACTTTTGTAATCTTAAAATGACCTTATAAAGTATACTTAAAGTATACTTTTATGAACTTAAAAATGTTCCAATTTAGTCCGAAGAAGTATTAAATTAGTATACTTTCTAGTACACTACAAGGTACATGGTACATGGTCCGTAGTATACTTGCTATACTTATACTCAAGCATACTTAATAAAATGAACTTCAAGTATACTACTTTTTGATAAGGGCATCATTGGAAGAAAGGAGAATTTACAGTTATTTTATTAACTCTAGTGCATCTGAGTGTGCCTGATGTAAACAGTAGACAGTAGGTATGTAAAGTGCAGGTGTGAGGTAGTTTGAGGTATTTTAAGAGAGCTCTGATATTAATGTGCATTCAGAGTCCTGATGGCTTGTGGTATGAAGCTGTTACACAGTCTCTTGGTGGCAGACTGGAGGCTGCGATACCGTTTGCCAGACGGTAAAAGTGAAAAGAGTCCATGTAGTGGATAAGAGTGGTCCTTCACTATGTTTCTGGCTGTGTTGTAGCAGCGGGTCTGGAAAATGTCTTTCGGGGGGGTATATCTATATTTTGAAAGCACTTTACTCTTAAATGAGATATTGTTTAAAACCGTGTGTGTGTTTACAAGCAATCAGTCACACTTCAACATACCACTAATGGGAACATAGCTACCTTAATCTAGCAAGCTCGCTCGCATTAGCGCTCAGTTATGGTAAACTTAAGTTAAACTTACCTGTCAGCCTCACAAGCATCCGACACGGACGCTTCACCAGAGTTTCATAGCCAAGTTATTTCTCCGGACACAGGTGTTGTGTGGTAGGTTTCCTCTCCACAAAATGAAATGAGCGAACATATGGCTTTTTCAGAGAGTGTTTTGAATTCAGCACCCTCAGCCAAAGACGCCGTTCTTCCTCACTAGAAGCAGGGGGGTAGAGATTAAAAGCTGGCTTACAACATTCAAACCTCTTCTTTTTATGAGTAAAGCACTCCTGCTAAAGAAGATAACTGGAAGTTTGAACACAAAGTAAACAAAGATGGCATATCCCGTGTAGCCATGGAGAATATGATGAAAAAAAAAAAAAAAACAAGTGTTTAAGCAGTCTGTCACATACCTCTGGTGATATTCCTGCCGCATTCATGAAAGAGGTGTGTGACAGCTTGTGTAAACACTTGTTTTATACATTTAGCATGGAGCTAAGAAAGATACGTACAGCCTCATTAGTGGCACAAATATGGCAGTAACTTTGACGTTAGAAATCTGCCCTGATCACTTTGCTTATTAGCTGCCTGGCCTGTCTCACTGCTACCGCGATATCTCCGCCAAGGTAGCATCAATTTGTTTCATTTTTTAACAACTGACAGTACACAAAGACCTCTAACAGTAGAATATAGGTTCAGACATGCCCAGAGTTCTCCTTTAAGCGTCCAGAACTCACCATGTAGCTGTCGTATTTAAAATAAGTTAGAAACAACTGAATATGAGAAAAAACATGAAGTTAAAAGAACTGTCTGTATGTCAAGTCCACCAGCAATATACTGAAACACACTTATTAATACATTTTGTCTTTTAGATTTATCCAAAAAAAAAAAAAAGATGACTGATGAATGTAAGATGTGGTGATATTGTTAACAGATGTCAATCATGCAGTCCACATTGTGGTGTTGCAGATTGCTACATTATCACTCTGCTTGTTGGGGGTAAACACAAAATGGAGGCACCAGCAAAGCATCCATTTAACCTTTATTGAAACACAGCACAAACAAGGAACAAAGAACTAAACTAACACAGATGTAATATATAATGTAATATTTAATACTGAGGGAAGGCTAACCAATCAGAACACACAAGAACAGGACAGAGGGAACTGATTGACATACCACACAAGATGCAAGACAGGACAAGGGGGAGCTGTGGCAAACATCAACCAATATGACAATCTCACACATATTGTACTACAAGATATTGCACATTTGGAAAACAGTAATTATATAATATATACTAGATATGTGTAAAATACATAATAAATGCAATCCTTTAATAGCATGTAGGGTGAACCGGGTCGCGATAAGCCCTACATCGACACCAATCATAGACAGAAGAGAAGAAGGGAAGGGAATTCCAGCCTTATTCCATGTATTCTGTCCAAATCATAAGTATTCATTGCGGGGGTTCCCAAACCCTTAGCTGTGATAGCTGCAGGCAAACAAACCGGTGTAATGGAAATGTCTGAGACCTCCTGAGCTTTTTACTCAAGGGCCTTGTAAAAAGCAAAAAAATACAACGGTACACTGTTGGCACACGCCTGGCCCCGGTCTCGCCCCCTCTGCCTGGTTTGTTGGCACAGCAGCGTGACCTCTGGCAGAGGCGGGAAGGGTTTATGATGAGGGTGGGTGTCCTGTCTTGTCAGGGGTTGACAAGTAGCTTCTCCCTCCACTTTGTGACTCACTGTCCACAGAACAAAATGGCACAATGGGCCTCTTTCAGCGGAAGGCAGATGGGAAGAGAGACCGGACATAAAGTAGTTACTTACTCTATATTTACTTAATGGACACTTAATTAGGAAACTCTGCCTTGGGCTTACATTCAGTGGCTGCTTTGGGAAACCAAAAGATGTAATTTTATGTGTACGATCACAAACTGTAGACCAGCGGTGTTCAACCGAAATTAAACGTTTGAGGAAAGCTCAAGAACATCATCATATCTAACGTATTATGCTTCAATGCCAATTTCAAGGCAGACTAGTAGCTGTATCAATGTCTGTTTGTGGACAACAGCTGAATGGCAAATAAAACAGACAAAGTACAATAAAAAATACAAAATTTCAACAATGTTTATAATTAATTTTCACATGCAACCGAAGAGCACTGTAAAACAGTAAAATAAATGTTCTTTTTTGTTTCAGTTAAAATAAGGTTTGCAATGTAAAATAAAGAGCATTTAAGGCAAAAGGCATATTAAAATAAGGTACTTAAAGAATCATATGTTGCACTCAATTGGCCTGCGCATTTCCTGTATAAATACATTGATGACCGAAAGACAAAGATAAAAGTTACAATGATTAAAATAATACTACCATAAATGCAAGAAACACAAGTTATAATGGACAGTCAAATAACAGATCTGGGTCCTGTTGGTGAGCAAGGCTGTAGGCCATCTGTTACAGTCTGTACCCTATTCATCACTGGTCCTTTTCTGATGACAAGATAGTGGTTGAGTTCCTATTATTTACTTCTTCAACACAAGATTGATAGTGACGTGGTAGTGGAATGCTAGCGTGTTGCTTCCAATGTACTAGACATATCAGAACTGTTAGGGGTTTGATAACATACAATCTAACTTGTTACTAATGCTGTGTTTCTGACATCTAGAATGAATGCAAACACTAATAACTGCTAATGGACACTAATTAGCACTAGCTACTGCTAACTTACACATGGGCACCTTTGGAAATAGCAATTTGTCATGCTAGACTTGATAACTACTGCAACAAAAGTTTCATTTGTTGAAGTGGAATATAAAACAAACTGTATCTAAGCCATGGCATCATACAACACACCTGACAATGGCATCACTATATGTAAAACAACACACTGGAAAATTCACATTAATACATATTACAATTCATATACAGTGTGCCATCCACTGTTAGGCTTTCTATTAAAAACCATAAATGTCTTTTAAATTGTCTGGCGCCTTCATAATCCTTTTACTTATGATTTTATAGAACATTTGGATGCAACATGTGAGCTTATCACTTGACTAGTGCTGTCAAATTAGCTTTTAGAGTACCATTTTAGATGACACCCATTTAAAACCATCTGATAAAACATGAATTGACCCTTTGCCTTCTCTCTTGTAGCCCGGACACAAATTCTCAACATGTCAGCATGGAAGTGACATGTGGTCTCCCTAATATGGGGAATGCTTTGAACACATTCTACTGTTGAAATGTGTTCTTAAAATCCACTTCCACAGTTTTCGTGAGGATTCCAACCTTCACCAGTGTTCTCTTATTTAAGATTAGTTCTAGGTAAGGACAGAAGAGCACTCTTATGTCAATTTTATTGCATGTATGTTTGTGCAAAACATTAGGTTATTGGGTTTCCATCAATTCTACAGTTGGTGAATGAGGCCCATTCTTTCTGGAAGCGCTTAAACGTGTCATTTATATTTGACCGGGCATGCCACAAAAGTACAACTTTGTTTCTGTGCTTAATTCCGCCAAATGTTATGAACATTATTTTAAACAACATTACTACCCATCAAAGCATTACATGACATGCATCCGTTGACATGCTAATAGTCTCACTGCTGGCTTGCGATGAGTCGTTACATTGTCAAAGGGTCTGTTGTCTGTGTAATGGGTGTCTGTTTCTCCATGGTGAAAGCCAGCAAGACAGTTTAAGACATCTGACGAGAAGAACAACTGAGAGTCTCCATCTGTAATCATCAGAATGAAGTCCCAATTTAAATTTTAATTATCAAATTAAAAAAAATATTTAAATGAGTTATGATTTTGTTTAGACTAAAACCATGACAAAATAGCCCTCACTATCTCCATTAAAACTGCCTCGCAACAAAACTGCTGCATTCCAGAAGAGTGAAATATGATCTGTTAATGACAGTAATGGGAGCTCAAAGCGGAGTCTGTTGACAGCACATGGGATATGGATTTACTATGGCCCGTTTAAAGGTCCAGCGGCTTGCTTAAGGCTAGCGGCACTACCGTCTGTATAAGAGTATTACAGAGAGACCGGCTTCATTTTATGTGAGACACTTCTATACAATTAAGCCCAGTGACCTTTCACTTATGTGCAACTTTGCCAAACTCCTGATTTATGTGTGAGCTGACAATGTAACAGCAGTGTGGGTTTGACATGACCTGAAGACGGGTTCTGTAGTCTGTCTTTGTGATGGTCCAGGAATTTACGTTAGCTCATTCTGCCTTCTGGTTAACATTAGATGCTAATTGCAATGATGACTGTAAAATATTTGACCCATATTTAAACCACTATTTTTTATTGCCTATTCATGCACGAATGATGTGCTACAAAGTTACAGCTTAGGCATAGTTATCTGCTAAAGTGGGCATGCATGAATAGTTTTAAAATCTTACTTCTAATAATAGTGTTAAGAATTCAGATAAAACACATGCACTGTAAAATGTAGTTGCACAATAACGTTCAAGCTTAATGTACTTATAAATTAAATTCCCTTTTGGTTTAATGAAAGAAATACATATTTTAAGGGGTTCACAGAAGTTGGTGTCTCACAGTGTCATCAAATGTGTGAAGCCTTGCACATTCTAAAGATAGTTTGAGAAGTTCTTTTCCTGTTAAATGACAGTAGTCTATGTTGGGGGGAAGGGTGGGGTTAAATATAATGACATGTCTTGTAGTTTATCTTTGTTATAATCCAGGAATGTAAGATCCTTTTGGTTGCCACAGTGCAAGGTGAAAATGTGTTTTGTTGTGCAGTATAGATGAAAAGCTGAAGGACATCATCTTACTGATTTTAAGGTATTTTTAAAAACTGTAACTCGTTATTATATAAGGATTTTGCTCAATACTAGGATTAATCTATATCTAAGAAACAGCTGCAGTGTTCCCTTTTGCTTCATTACATTGCATAATTACCAGGTCGACCTACTTAATGCAAACGGAATTAGAGGGCGAGCAAAGCCTTACATTTCTAATCCATGTAGTTGTCCATATCATAACAACTCGCGTAGAAATGTTCATGTCAAGGCAATCCCTTAAAGCATTCTTTTAACAGACTTCTTAGCATCCTGTACCGTTTGTGCACATAAATCAAAACGCTTATATCTGAAGCTGTTGAAGTGACTGACTGCCCTCTTGTGCTCAATTTCATACAGTGCATGGTTGTGTAATAATAAAATACTATTTAATACATACATGCAGTTTAATTCAATACATTACATTTAGTAAATGATTTCGCTATGAAATATGTTACGGTGGATGACAGTGCAGTGATAACTATTAATTTCCCAAACTACACTGAGTCATTGTCGACGTGTTCCATTCCAGTTGTATTCAGAGTCGATGTAGCATGCGTCCGTTTCAAACATACCGGCTTGCGTGACTGCGCGTCGATCTACAAACGCATTCCAACCTGCACACTAGGGTACTAAAGAGTGTGTATGAAGAGCACAAGATTGGAGCACACGTTATGAACACAGTACGAGAGAACTAGGGTCTAGGGTCCAGACTGAGAGCGACCACTCAAAGAACACTTCGGAGTTGCACTCGCACCTAGTGGGCGCCGACGAACGAGTCAAAAAGGGGATCACATTCCATGTGGTGTTTTAATTCTGTACTAATTAAGGACCGATTGATGATTTTGATCTATGTGAAGTAATCGAAGGGGTGCATTTTTCCTTTCGACCAATAAGAAAATTGTAGTAGACTAAGTGTTTGTGAATCACACATAGATTAATGGCATTCTCACATGGAGCAGTGAAGTGACTGTATGTTATGTAATTTATTGTAAAATACTAAGATATCTTGTAATCACTATCAATACTGTATTGTTTTACACGACCTCATTCCTTGTAATCTTGCTCTTGTATTCGGAAATAGATAATAAAAAAAATCACTGTACTGGAGTCGACTCACAATACTTTGAATCAGAATCGGAGTCGATTCCAAAATGTTTGTAAAGTCAGATTTATCCATGGTTTGGGCACTGTATTGAGGTCCAAGCTGTTTTCTAGAAAGCTTTGATCGTAATCTGAGAAATGCAATAAAAACGCACAAAATTGATAACGCAATTCCTTGTTTTAATAGAAAATGGAAAATGCTGTCGGCACACGCCACCAGTGAAGCACCACCACGTCTTCCATCGACGCGCTCCAAACAGCGCCGCGTCGCACTGGCGCCGCTAAACGCAGGCGTGGATCGGGCCGCGTCCTGAACCGCTACACACTATAGTAGTGCGCAAGTGCATCACGCTCCCGCGCCGACAGAGGCGGGTAAGCGAGCTGACTCACTCCTTAGGGCAGTGGTGCGTGATTTGGCACACGCAACCGACTGTTTGCGAATGTCTCCGCTCCTGGCCGTCCTGCACAAGCCCCGGCTGAGCGCATTCTGTCACTCGCGGCGGCGTTAAATGGACGAGCGGCCCTCCGCAGGGCCCACCGGACTATTTGTCATCCATGGGGCAGACGATGGAGCGGATCGATCGAAATCATCGGTGAACGATGATCAAAACTGCTGTCACTTCCAGGACGAGGAAACGCAGACGAAGAAAACAGGTTAGTGGAGAGCTTGCTTGGCTAGCCTCCTTAGCAGGCTAGCCTCCTCTCAACTTAATTTAACTTTAAATACGGCGGCGGAACGTGTGCGATGTGCTGTGAAGCGGCGAGCGGCGGCGTTTAGCGCTTTGATCGGCGGCTGTCATCAACAGTGAGCTAGTTCCGTTAACTCTGCACCTACTTATTAGCTTTGTAGCATGATCGAATGCTAAGTTAGCTGGCTAGCAAGTGTGGACATTGACCTTGTGCACCGGCTTCAGCCCGAATTCATAATTTATTTCTGATCAGTCGCCCATCTGGCTCTCCCTCGCCCCCGTTTTTATACTTGTGCTTGCCGTTCTGATAGTTTCACCGTATGTGGCACACACAAGCTTGTTAGCTTTTGCTTTTGCCGTTTCGCTAGCAACGCTAACCGGCTCCTGTGGAATGTTCCTGCTCGTGCCGTGGCCTCGTCCCAAACCGCGTATGGTTTGCTGTTTTGATACTACGTGTCTAAAATGGCCCCTTACTCCCTATATTTTAGGGTTTAAAAAATCACGTCGTTTGGCATTTTTAAAATCGAATCTGTTAGTACAGTGCCTATAGTAGGTGTAACATTCCTGACTGTTAAAGTCCTAAGTCTCATTTTTCAGAACCAGTTACTAAACAAACGTCCTCAAAGAGACTTCGGGCAGTAAGGTTGCTTTGGCAAAATCTAACTTACCTTTTCATGTTTTATTGATATTTTGTCAGACATTGATTCCTGCGTCGTTGTCGGTATTTATTTTAAAATAATGTACCGTTAAACCTAATTAAAAGCGTCCTATGTATTAGTGTTTGGGGAAAAAATGTTTTTCCTGTGTGAACGTGACACGAGTTCATATTTGTCGTGCAAGCTAATGCTATACTCATAACGTGGGGAAAATAACCTCATTACTTAAGCAGTACACTACGTAGGGAGTGAGAACCCTTATTAGATGTACAGCGTGATCCGGGACGTCGCCGTTATTTCCTGTTCGCCATGTTGGAATTGTGGAGAAAAATCCCCACAAAACTTTACGATTTGTTTTCTTTGAACGTTCTTATGCACATCCCATACTACATAAATATCAGTTGCGTTATAGTGTTGTTCTCATCAACAACGATCTTGGCTTGGAATCTTAATAAAAAAAGACCTGAACCGGCCGCATTCGTTACAAAGCAGTCTGTCAAACATATCGTCACCGGGGATGCCGTTTTGACATAATTTTGTGCACTAGTGCGCGGATTTCTACACGGTCAGTTCAAACTAAAAAGCCTTTTTAAGGAGGGAAAACAACGCCCTTATAACAGTACAGCGCCCAGTACACTGTGACATTTGTAGCCACTGTAAAATGACGCTTTATATGAATGGCGCCGTTTAAAGGATGCATGAGTGGTTTTTGCTGTATTGGCACAGGCAGTTGTAGCTAGCGTGCTAACTGGCCGGGGGCCTGTTGCTCCTCAGGCTACGGTTTCTGTTGTCCCAAATCGCACACTACCGAACTCAGTCAAGTCAGCGCGTCCTGTTTGATGTTAGAAACTTAACACGCAAACGAGCTCTGCTATTTATACAGCCATACAAATCACATTTGTTGACGCAAAATCATATTTTCGTGGTCCGAGTCCATACTAAATTTTAATTTAATGTATTAGATTTGTAGCTCCAGTGATAGAGCTCGACTTAGTTGTTACGTGATTGACCAAGACTGACAGAATTACACTTTATGTCTAAGAATCAAATAAACCTAGTCATCTAAAACACCAGGTTACAGATGTTACTTCAATATATTTTTGTTATGCAGTCATATGGTTACAGTGACCAGCTGTGGTCATTTCTAGCATGTCCGACGGTGATAACTGGCCATGAGAAGTCCAGAGCCTCTCATTGTGTACCATCGCCGCAAATATCAAATAAAACATCTATATAACTGTAAAGACATTTAGTTTGTGAATGTCTAGCCTTTTTAGGATGCTGTTCACGCTTAAATCTGCGCGGATTCCCCCGTCATGCTGACTAGCTAGAGTTAGCATTTAGCTTAGCTTGTTTATCGCTGTGACTTTATATGTTTTCGATAGGCTGACAGCTGTATTTATTAATAAGAGCGAGAACGAAATATTCCTTTTTTTGTGTGCAAGTGTCTGTTTGTGCTATTTGTGAGGTTAAGCTGTGGTCAGAGAACAGCCCAAATATGACTGAACTCTATTTAGACGTGTCATACCTCCTGTTTAAAAATAGGACGAGAGGCTGCGTCTAAAAACGCACATTTTCAGCTTCGTATGACAGAAACCCAGACGCGTCCTACTGTCTTTGGTGGTTTGGTCCTTTACTTACTTACTTAATATAGATTTTTGTTGACTGAAACACTAGACTGCACTGCCAAAGCTTCAAGTCATTTGGTTTCAAGGACTTTGTGTTTAGATTGTACAGCATTAGCAACTCTTTTGTCTTTTTTAAAGTAGGACTTGATGTAGATTATAGCAATGTACATATATTGAAGTGAAGTTGTGAGATTTTTTTTCCCCCCCCTATGGATGCATAATAGCATGGTCACAAAAAGTGGCATGCTGCAAAAAACCCAGCACATTGTTTACTTTTATTGAGTCCCACTTAATGTTTACAATCAGTGTTTTCTTCAATAAATTGCCTATTTTTGTTATTTGTATATTTTTCTGGTGAATTATGCAGTCACGTGTATTATTAGTGTGTAGTAATAAGCAGGCCACAGGTACTTGTTTCAACAGTCAAGAGCAACAGGGGTCTTTCTTGGTATTTGCATTACAGAAGTAGAAAAGTAATCTGGATGACCCTGACCATTTGCTGTCAAACATATCTTGTCTCCTCAAACATTGACTAGACTTGGCTTGTTCACATGTTAGAGCTTGCGGACGGTTACAGATTTGTGCTGACTCTACCCAATCACTCTGTTAATTATTTGACATGGCTGATTATATTTTAATTGCCTGTGTCATCTGCTTTACTTACAGAACATGGAAAAATAAATGGATCTGTAGTTGAGGGAGAGGAGACTCCCACTTCCCTTGACGGTTCTCCACACTCTGTAAGTCACAATGGTGACGGATTCCTACTAGAAACCAACTTGAAACTCAAGCCTACTATACAGGCTATAAACACTGCCCTAAAGGGGGAAGGGAAAGGCAATAACACTAGTCGAAACAGTATGGACTATAAAAATGACAAGCCCTCAGAGTTGATCACACACGAGGGCAAAAAGGAGGCCCTGTCTTCTCTGAACGGCGTGGTCACGCTGAACTGTGGTCCCCTCGTTAATGGTTATCCTGGCAAGTCCGACAATGATGGCAGTGGCTCCGAGAGCGGTTATACCACCCCAAAGAAGCGTCGGGCACAGCGCAATGGCAAGGCGGTGGACAATGTGACCATTTCTAGCCAGAGGAAGGCCATGCAGCAGGCCGGCAAGCAGGATCCAGGGCCTGCAGCTCTGGAACTAGCAGATCGAACATCAGGGACATTGAGGACAGACAGCCATCTTGGCGTCTCCATGAAAACTAGAGACTCAGTCACACCCGAGGCCAGTGCCCCTTGCGCGCAGCCCACGTCTGATGTTCAGCGCAAGAACTCGGACGGCAAAGTCATTGGTAAAAAATATGAGGACAAGTCCAGTAAGGTGAAGGTGGCCGCATCTGCCAAAGAGGACTCGTGGACTTTGTTCAAACCCCCGCCTGTCTTTCCTGTGGACAATAGTAGCGCTAAAATAGTGCCTAAGATCAGTTATGCAAGCAAAGTGAAGGAGAACCTCAACAAGACAGCCCAAGCTGGTGGAGAGGCTCTCTCTCCTGCCCCCCAGGTGCCTGGGAGACCATCACAGGTCCCCATGTCCGCAGTGAAAACCATCACCTCTGCCAGCTTTACCAATGGCCCTCTGCCAGGGGACGGCAACGGCTGCCCCCTACCTGGTCCCCATTTCAGCTCGGTGGCCAACCTAGCCACACCTCTGGTTTCATCCACTGCAGGCTCTGACAATGTAGCAACCTCTTCCTCTGGTAACGGCAGCACAGCTGCCCCTTCTACGGGAGAGCCCAAGAAGCCCAATCTATTTGTTTACCCCCATTCCCCCTCCAATATGCAACTGTCTCTCCCTAGCGGCCGCCAGACCGACCCTCCCACAGCTGCGTCCAGTCAGAGGTCTCTAGGGGACATCTTTCAAAACCAGTGGGGTTTATCTTTCATTAACGAGCCCAGCGCCGGCCCAGAGGCCCTAGCGTGTCACACCGGCCCTAAGGACAAACCCGTGGAGGTGAGCTTTCAAGGAGGTTGCCCTGCCACTGTGGCCACACAGGTGCCTGGTGCCTCCCAGAGACTGGATCAGCCACCTTTTCCCAAGGCTTATGAGCTTGACAAACGAACTAATGCTCAGACTGTGAGTAAAGGCCTCGTCCTACCTGTGGCCGGAGGGTCCGGTTCCGGAGGGTCCAGTTCCGAAGGATCGCCTCAGGCCCCCAATCTTGGACTGGACTCCCAAAAGGATGAGGGTGGGGTTCCTGGTGCAATAGTGTTTTGCTCTTCCTCTAAGGACATTGGTGCTGAGCTGCCACGCCCCTCTGTGGCTGCACCCAAGTTTTCTCCGGCCAGGGAGCCGGGCCACACTAAGGGCTTGGATAGAAGGTCCAGCTGGGGCTTATTTGATCTAAAAGCTGCTGTAGTATATCACACTAGAGGTGATTACCTTCAGTTCTTAATTGATATAGTTCTGTGTCTATAGTCTTGTCATACGTCCTTCTGCCAGCAATTGATACATATGTGTTATAATGTTAAATGCCAGAGCTTAATTTTGAAAGCAAAAGTCAGATCTTTCTTCAAGCTTCTCTTATAAGTATTTAGATATTGAATTTTTCAATGTAAATTTAATTTTAATGTTCAAGTCATAGGTCCTGAGAATTGGAAATGTAGGTGTCTTAAAAGGTTAATGAGCAAATGTTTTCATCTATTTTCAAGTAGAAATTTCTCCTGTAATTTTCAAGCCAAGTGAGACCAGCAGACAGATGTATCTTTGTAACTTTCAGCCCAGAGTGTATTTCTATAATTAATATCTCTACTGTTCTTTTTCAGAAATGGAATATATTTTGAATTTGCAAAAACAAGGTAAGATGACCTACTTTGTAGCCTTCTTTCTATCTATAGTTCTTAGTAAGTGGTCACAACATACTCTAGTCTTCTTCTGTCCTTGCACGTCATAGTTTAGTACTAGGCCATTTAAATGGGAGCTTTAAGAATGTCAGATGTAATGAAAATGCGATATTTCACCTTGTGTCCTTCACTGCTTTCCCACAGATCCAAATCGTGTAGTCCTCTACAATGAATCTAACAATGGTCCTGATCAGTGAGGCTGAGGCTGGACGCAGAATCTCCTCTGCTGGAGTCTTCTAAGAAAGGTGTGCTGGTCATGGTGTCCACCACCGGGTGGTGTTTAAAAAAAAAAAAAAAAAAAAAAGAAAGAAAGAAAAATGAAAAAAGGACTTTATCAGTCAGCGGTTGAGACTGAACACTGCAGAGGAGAAGAGGGAAGCACGCTTGGTAAAAACGGGTTAGCTGAATTAGAAAGGATGAGGAACTGGAGCCAAAATGCTCTGCTGTAATGCACCATAGTGGACACGTTTTGCTGAAGACAATTCATGTGACTTTAGGAATCTTCAATTCATAACGTCGAGCACTCAAAACAGTCCCAGCAGGAGGCAATGGCTTACTCTTAAAGTGCTTGTGGACGTGGAGACGACTGACTTCATCTTTTGGGCTGCCAGAGACAGGAGTGGGGGAGGAACCGACCGCAACGCCTCCACCAGTCTCCATTGGTGAATTCAATCACTCACATGGACAAAGCGTGTTTGTACACACTGGATTCATGTGGAATCTCCAACCAAGGCCTAGGTGTAGAGGAGCGTTGTGCTCTGCTGACTTAGAGAGGAATAACTGTGGCCAGAGGAAACAAGTGACTCTCTTTTGTTCTAAGTTTCAGGGGACATAAAACCATTTGAAAACAGAGGGGGAAGGTGTCAATAGCCTTGGGAGAATTGTCTTAATTTCTTAATTATTTGTTTGGATCAGTCATGTTTGACGTCTTTCTCTCTATCTCTCCACTTTTATCTTGTTTTCTTTTTGTTCTTTTAACCGAGTACTTTAACATAGAAAAGAAATTCTGTGACAGGTTACGGAGTACGCGTCAAATGGGAATCTGCTCACTTAAGTGTGCAAACTGCTGTGTGTTTGTGCGTCCTTCGATTACAAAGTGCTACCGTTCAACTGTCGTCTCTTCACCCTCCTCAAAACAGTTCGCGGCCCCTTTTTTCTCCCCGGCAAAAGCGAGGCTATAGCTTGATCGTTCATCTTTTTCATCGTCTTGTACTGTTTTACAGCTTCAGTTTTTTTTTCATTAAGAGTTTAAACCCCAGAGGGCTATCAGGTAGATGCATCTCACGTGTAAGCTACGTCTACAGCATTTCAATCGGGCTTGGGTTTGGATCTTTAGAGTTACTGTCCCTAAGTTCTCGCTCTCCTTCTTTTTCCTTGATGTATTTTTTTTTTCTGCACAGGGAAGTGGAATCTATTGTGCTGCCGGGGTGTCAGTCAGGGCTTGGTCGCGGTGTAGTGTGAGACGAGAAAAAGTTGCTTGAAAGATGATCGGATCTGTATAATTCACGCACATGATCAGAAGCCCCTCGCTTTTTACGTTTAACATTGTTGATGCTTTCACACCTAATGGGGCTTTTTGCTTTTATTTTTCTTTCTTTTTTAAATTAGTTTCCAGCTCACTGGTTATGAGCTTGTACGAATTGACACAAGCGTTTTGAGGCATTCTACTCTTAATGTAGCTTACTGTTTTTTTTTCCTCCGTGTCAAAAAGCAAGTACTACAATTAACCCTTTCTCCTGTTTTATCTCCTTACACGTTAATTGATTGATCTATATATAAAAATGAGTAGCACTTTATGTATAATTTGATTTTTTTTTTTGAGGTTGACATATCAGTGCTTTATTGGGTAATTATAATTAGAAATAGGCTACTAACATTAACTCTAAAAAAAAAAAAAAAAAAAAAAGGCAATCCTTTTTAATGGAAAAGACAACCTGAAAATATTTGAGAAGTCGCTCAGGTAGATGTAGGGCAGTGTTCACGCGAATCCCATGTACCGACAGTGTTATTGCCAAATTATAAAGTGTCCCGGGCTGGGCCGTATTGCATCTGGTCTTAGAACCTCGCATGTTTTTAGCAGACATCTGGAACAAAGGCAAACTCCCGCCACTATGTCACAAGCTGACAGCAGTTTCCACTAGCTGATTGTTATTTCCACTTTCCATTTTTACGCTAACCTGACACGTTTCTGTTCCAATGGGTGCCCTAGTGAAAATTAGGATTAGCTAGCGGAAATTGGCCTTGGCTGATGGACATTAACTGTGGTAAGTGAAAGTTAGCCATGGTTCTTGGAAATATTCACTAGCCCACTGAAATTAGCGTCAGGTGGGGAAGATTTGCTTTGGCTGGCAGAAATTATTTAGCATTGGCCCAAGTTAGCTTTAGCTAGCGGATGTTTGTTCTAGCTAGCACAGATTAACAATAGCTAGCAAACTAGCAATATCGGCTTACCTTAGTTCTAATGTTTTTAAAAACTATGCGAGGTTATACTTTGTTACATCCCGGCCCGATTTTAAATCTTCTGCTGGACTTGATTTTTTTTTTTTTTTTTTACAAATGGTTTATTGAGCAGGAGTGGTTCATTGGCATTCATTGTCCTTTAAATGACTGTCTGACACTGCCAAGTTCAAAAATGTAATGCTAAAAAGACCAACTGAAAATAGTTTTAAGAATCCTATCACTCTTTTCTTTTGTTCTTAAATTAGCATTTGAAATGAGTAGTCAGGTTGGATGACACATCAACCATCTGAAGTACTCACAAAGGTCTCCCTTCACAATTTGTTTGCTAAACAGTTCATTTGCGTTGGGAGTTATTGACCTTACCTGGCATTTGTTATTGTAACTTAGAATCTTGTTCTTGCTGAAGCTGGCTTACTACCAGAAACTTTTTTGGTGTGATTTTAATGGAGCAACATTTCATAGCTTCACCCTGCCATGCTGGATCGACCAGATCATTACCGCTTCTGTTGTGACACCTTATCATATCACCAAGGCTGTTGTTGTTTTTGAATGCTGCTTTTTTTGCTGTTCTGGCTCAGTTTTTGTGCCAGACCAGAGTGTATGTGTTTGTGTGTGTGTGTGTGTGTGTGTGTGTGTGTGAGATGCCCTCTGTCCATTTTCTTTCTTATTATAATGCATACTTTCACCCACTTTCTAACAACTGGCTTAGCAATAGATTGATCAGTTAGACTTGTTTAAGTCAAGCCAAACTATAATGTTTTCAACAGCTCATATAGAATATTAGTATTATTGATATAATAATTATTATTTGTATTTTCAAGCATTATGTTTAGATTCATTCATGTAGGGCTACTGCATACTTTTCGGAAGTATACGTCGATGGAAAAAAAAAAAACCTGTGTTTAAAAAAGAAAAGAAAAAACACTGAGTATGCTGATCTCCCTCTCTTTTTTTTTTAAAAAGCATGACCTCTTTATGACGATCCTCTCAGCTAAACCGAAACCCCCTGCTTCAGGTTTGGGGTTGGAAGCGTTCGCGGATGCACATAAAACAATTTGTGATGCACAGAAAGCAAGTGTAACCGAGTTTTCTTTCTTTTTTTTTTTTAGGGGATGCACATCAAACACTTTTTTTTTTTCATTTTTTAATCCGTGAAAAGCACTTATTCCCCACAGATTGTTAATAGAGGTAGATCTATACATGTATGTAAAATTATGCACACTAACTAAAACCTTAATGTCGCCTCTTTAAGCCCCCCTAAAGGAGCATTATAAAAGCCAGGAGGGCAGGGAAAGATGGTCGTACAGATAATACTTAAAACTAGACTGTTTCTCTGTTCTGTACTATGAAAAAAAGCTTCTATGTTGGCATATACATTTCCTAATATATGTATTAGGTTCAGTGTGATGTTCAGACAGCTCAGCTGGTGTGTGTGTGCGCGTCTGTTTATGTGTGTGTGCGTGTGTGAGCATGTGTACTTGTCTTCATCTAACTGCTCAAATGATATGCAAAGTTAATATTGAGAACTTGCTCCTAAGTTCAGGGTGCCTGTGCTAGAAAAATAAAATAAAATAAAGATCACGTTAGAACATGGATGAAAAAAAAAAAAATCTCTCGTCCCTCGACCCAACTCCCCTACCCACTGTTTTAAGTTGTGCCATGTTTTGACTGTTAAAAGTTTGAATTAATATTTCGTTTTCGTAATGCTACTCCGTCTGCGTTTCCCTCAGCGGGAATGGAGGCGGGGCAGCATTTCGTTTCAAGAATCTTTGTCACTGCTAATAAACTCGTTGAAAATGAATGATGTGTTTGTTCAACGTTCATCCATTGGATTTGAGTTGTGTTTCCCAAACTAGTTACTTCGCACTCCCTCGACTCACTTCCACTCGATTTTCCTATAGCCTTACAGCATAAACCGAGAGGAAGTGAGTAGGGAGGGGGCGAAGTAACATGGCCATAGTGGGCCCCCGCGATGTTACCAGGCCATGGTGACAACCCCCTCCACCCCAGGGCCAGCTTGCAAGTGTACTAATTTTCACTAACTTAAATCTGGTCAACCTCATTTAGATATGTAAAAGTATTCGTTTCTATGTGTGTGGTTTAGGACTAGGCGATTGTCGACGTAAATTCTAAGCTGCCACTAGATTTCTATCTTGCTACTGTTAATTTTCGCTAGAGCTTGATACTAACACGATACTCTGATTTCAATAGGCACCGTAGTGTAAGTAAAGTAGTATTGTTCTTAAATTAAGAAATTAGTCGCAAGTTTACTATTTTTGTAATTCAGGGAAATCAATATGAGTTTGCGTTATAGCCTGCGTAAGTTACTAGTGACAGCTAACTGAATGTTAGCATTTCTTGTAAACTGACAGTTGCACAGAATTGATTTGTTGCATTTATTTTATTGCTATTATTTAAGACTGCGACGAAGCCAATTTCAAAGATGTGTGGTCTATGTGACTTGGAGTAAATAAGTAACAGAAATTGTCACTTAAAAAAAAAAAACGCAGGCAGTAGATTCGCGTTGATATTTGTTTTTTACCGTCTGTAATTTGTGGTGCTTTTACTGACAAAATAAGTAGTCAGACCATCGAGAAACGAGTTTCTGTTGTTTTAAAGCACCATGTAATCAACACGGAGAAGCAAAGTAAGCGAAGTTTAGAAAGCACTCATTTTTGTTAATCCAGACAAATGTATACCTCAGAGGCTTCAAATCAAGCGCTTATTTATAGATCGTATCACCCCTCACTATTGCGGCTTTAAACACTGTAGCTGAATATTATGTAAGACACGTCCTGCCTTACTTTCAACACCGTGATTGCGGCATCTCATTCTTTCTCCAGGACCTAATTTTCCTCCCGCGTTCTTCGCAGGACTTATTACATTTAGTCTAATTATATTATAGCGGGGGCAGGATGTGTATGTTTTCCCCAGGGGAAAGTCCCTGGCTCTGCTCCTGAAGCCTGACTCGAGGCCAGCGGAATGCAGCAGGTTCCTTCGTCCCCGGGGTGATGGGGATTTATCAGCGGCATGTGGACGCCTCGGCCTGAATAGGTGCAGTTTAACCTGCTGCCTACTTCACTGGGTGAAACACAATATGTAGACAGATCTGCTCATTGTGAGTTGGTAAAGGGACTCTCAAATTAAGAAATGGTTAATGAGTCACAGAATAAGATGACAAAGCCGGTACACGCTTCTTTTAAATAATCCGGGAGGGGGAAATTTGAAATCTGGCTTGATGTTAGGTTTTGCTGCCACTGGAGGTCGCTGTTGTGGTGTTCTTCTGATCAAGGGCCTTTCAGGGGCCCAGTGGTGATGGTTGTGACCAGTGTTGGGCACGTACCTTTAAAAAAGTAATTAGTTATAGTTACTAGTTACTTCTCACAAATAGTAACTGAGTTACATCATTATAAAAGTAACTAATTACCAGGCAAAGTAACTGTTGCGTTACTTAATCTAATTTAATGTAAATCTAATTTAATATAACTATAAAATAAATATAAGACATTGTATTTTTGCCTTTCACCTCAGCGAGGGAAAAGTAGTGCTTATACTTCCAGTTTGCAAAAGCTACCTTTGAACTTCTTGGACTTGCCATCGTTGTGACTCCTGGATGTTGGTGTGTGCGACTGACCGTGCGTGTGCTTGTGTGTACACTGCACTACTTCTGCTCTGATTATGCTCTCAGTTACACCACGCTACAGACACACCAATCATCATCACTGGTTATGTGTCCCGCCTCGCCCCAACACGCACAAACAATAATAATAATACCCCCAGAGAAAGAGAGGTCCTATGGCTGAGCGAGACGCTGCTCGCATGAAAACCGCTTCAATGTTCTCAGTTATAGTAACAGCGTTGTAACGGGGGAAACAGTAATTCGTTTGATTACTTGTTACTGAGAAAAAGTATCGCTGCTAGCAACGCCGTTATTTATAGCGCCGTTATTCCCATCACTGGTTGTATTAAAGGATCAATCGTTCTCATTCTTTTCACTTAAGTGAAAGGGAGTGATTATTTGTCATTGTGAACACAGCACAGCATACAGTGCACCACATCAAAATCTGACCTCTGCATTTGACCCATCCGTGAAGGAGCACTGGACAGCCTTTTGGCAGGACCTGGGGAGCAGTGTTGGGGACGGTACCTTGCGCATGAGTACCTCAGTGATACCAGTCTGGGACCTTTTGATCACGGGCCAATTCCCCTAACCATTACACTACCAACTGCCTGATATTTACCTATTTTATTCAAATGTTTTACTAACAAAAATTGGCTAATTTACTCATTCACATTCACAAATGTAATCCCATGCCAGTGCCCTTGGTTTGTAAAGGTGTGTAACTTAGTAACTTGGTTGAAGAACAGCTTTTGATTTAGATCTAGATTTATAGGTATGAAGAACAGTAATGCATGTTGCTTTGGATAAGAACATTGGCTAAATCAATGTTAAAATTAAGAGAACAGGTGTGATGGTAAAGAAATGTGTGTATGTTAGTAGTCAAAGTCAAAAGTCGAAGTAAACTTTGTCATCTCTGCTATATACTGTACAGATACATAAAGAGACGAGACGACGTGGCTCCAGTTTAAAACAGAAGTGAAAAAAGGAAACAAAGAAATCAATTAAAGGGCACATGGAATAAACAATAATAAATAAAGTACAAAAATATACATTTTAAGCTACATGAATAATAATAAATATAACTTAAACTAGAACTAGAATTTTAATTAGAAATAGAGGTGATAGAGACAGTTTGATGCAGGATACTACTTATGTGAATCGACTTATACACTTTTACACTGGATGTGCAAGGGGTTGGAAACAGTTATAGTATGAAAAAAGCACCTGAAAATCTGGTCTATTTATACATTCAATGTTCAATATTTTTGCAAATAGAGGCAGCAGTGCAAAAAAACATTTATTGCAGTGTTGTGTCAACAGTCATTTGAGGAGGAAATAGTCTGTATAGCAGCAAAAAGTTGTCTGTATTAGAAAACCTGATTTTGTTTCTTTTTTCCAGGATGTTCTGTCTAATACACTGTGTAGACAAGATGTTGTTCACCATTTTTGTACAGTTACTTCAGAATGAAACATGTATGGGCTTATAGATAGAAGGACAGTGTTCCTTGCATCTTGCATCCACTGGGAGCTCCACCTAAAAATAAGTATTAAAAAATGAATGAACCAGGCACTTTGTCTCCAAACAGGCAAAAAGCAATGGCTACATCTGCAAATGTACAAAAAGTGCCCCCATCACTACTCAGCTCAGCACATTTAACGGCTATTACATTAACTACTCAGACTGATTATGTGATTAGCGACTGACGTGAGCACGGTATCAAATGTGACCACAAACTATCAGCGGTCATAAAACCGTAAAGCGATTTCCCCACACCTCTGCGGAAATATGCCTGACGCTTATATCTAAAAATAATAAAGATGCAGAAATATTTCGCGGCTTTTAAATAGTGCTGACTGGTCACGCGAGAGATCAGTACCAGTGGGCCTCTGTGTGGCCTCTGCACTAGGCAGATGTGACATATACACAACAGAGGCTTGCTTCTCTCTCTCTCTTACTCTCTCACTCTTTTCTGCTTTCTCACTCCCCCTCCCCAACTCAGCCTAGAGATTCAACCTCAGTCTGTGCTTCAATAATATCCTGTTCCATTTAAACTGCTTACACGACAGTAAAATCTAATATGAGCAAGTTGGTTTCATCTAACTTGGCCAGTTTTGCACCTATTGTCTTTGTGATAAGGAACAATTCTGTTTAACTGAATTATGCTTTAAATCTACATGCATATGCGGTAATACAAACTACAGTTTCATCTTACAAACAGACTTCCACACTCTGAGGAATGACAGGAATGAATAATTTCAATTATTTTGCATCATTCTGTAATTTTTGAAACCATTTTTAAGTGTATGATTTGGCAACTTTACTCTTTTTTAAGTTTCTTTAGAAATTCATATCACTCCAAAATAACTATTCATTTGTGTAAAGGTAGACACTTTGACTTTAAAATGTTTTTCCCTTTAACACCTCCAATTAAAGCAACACCTGGCTTCAGATTGTAGCAGAGATGTTGTAACTTGCACATGCATAATACACCATGAACATTGATTTTAATAATAGTAAGGCTGTGTGACATGTACATGACTTCATGGTGTTGGCATCTGCCCAGCGTTGGTCCCCACCTTGCACCCGTAGTTCCACCAACCCAATAGGGATTAAGCATTTCAGATCATGAATGAATGAATGATAATATTTCAGAGATCTACTGTCACATTTGCCCACACCTCCTGCGATTACTTTTTTGATTCCCTAGAGGCTGACTTGTCTAATGTTCCCTTCCTTGCTTATGCTCGTCTATCCTGATGTGTTACACCAGTGTACACCTGTGCCTCTGTGTATTTAAGCCCAAGTTCTAAAAGCTTTTGTGCTTGTCTCACTTGGTGTTGGTTTCATTGCCAAGTATAACCCTCACACGCATCCAGTTCTGCTTATTCTGTAAATCCTCTGCATGCTGACAGAATTCTACCTTTTACACACAGCCTCCCCACAGTGATTATATTACATTATGAATTGTAAACGCTTACAGTTCAACATGCAGGCAACAGGGCAGTTGATCTACCAGGCACTCTCAATCTAGAAAGAAGCTGGAAGAAGAAGAAGAAGAAGAAGAAGAAGAAATAATTGTACAAGTAGTTAAGTTGGATTAAAAGGCAGTGATTTATTTCAAGAACCCTGACTTATTCTTCTCTTAAAACTGGCATAATGAATATATTGCCTTTAGGGGTGTAACGGTTATGAAACCTAACCAAAAAAAATGTGATACAAACGTCACAGTCTCAGATGGAGGTTTGAGAAGGCGGTAAGGTGTATTTGAATCCTTTGCACTGAATTGTGCATAAGAGCCCCAGCACAAGTCTGCAAGCAGAAGCATTGCGTTGATTGTCTAATTCTTAGATAAGCTGTGACTTGTGTGAAAGGAGACATCCTCGCTGCACCTGAACAGGTGATTATTGATTGTAGAGTCATGCAGCTTCCTCCCTTGTCATATTTCATGCATTGAGATGCAGACTAAGAGCTCTTTGATGTTCTTAATCAACTGCCACGCTTTTTTGTGGTGTGTGTGTTCTTTTAGCCGCTTCCAGGCCATCTGTTTTCTGCTCTAGTTACAAACTATGGTCTGCCCGACTTATTCCACACACTCACATTCCTGCACCCTGTCCCCCCTCCCCCACAGCCTCAAGCACACACCACACATACACACACACTGTCCAGGCCGAGGCCACCAGACAGCGGCTCTGGGCCAGTTCCCCAAGCCGGGTCAGCCCGCCCACCCACCACATCCCTCTGACAGTATCATTAAGTGTCCATACCAATAAAAACCTGCTGTAGTTAAGGAGGCACAGGATCATTTTGTCCTTCCTTCCTTCTTCCCTCAACACTTTATGTTAATTTTCTTTATTTTTTAATTTTTACAAACCTTCATTTCATGAATAATGGTTTTGATCTTCTTTCAGTTTCTAGAAATCTTGTGCTGGTTGTGTGATTTTTTCGATGAAAAGAAAGGAACAAACATTTCCTCTACACTGGATATTATTTCACAGGCTGTAAGTCCAATACAATACCATCGTCCAAATTAAACAAATACAAAGGGAGCATTATAAATTAAATTATGTAAGCTGAGAATCCCACCTCAAAACCCAATACAACCCAATGTGTCTAGTGATTGCCATGTCAGTTAAATTATTCTAACATGGATAGTGCATTTGTTTAGATACAAACTGATATCAATGCAATTAAAAAAAGAAAAGAAAAAAGGAACAATCCTTGGGACAGAATAGAAAGAGTATTATTCAGTTCATTAGAATTAAAATGGTTGGAATTAGAATGTCATTTTTGGAAATGAAAAAAAAAAAACCTAAAATGTAATAATATATTTTTAAAAATCAAAAATAGTCTTTGTAATATTTCTGGGATGTTTTGGTTAACAAGACAGATCAACAAGTAAAATTCATGGACACTCCCATTGCATGATAAAACAAGCTGGCTACTGATTGTCATTTCTGCTGGTTGCCTTTTCAAGTATAACATAGCTATAAGATGGCATAGTTTCTAAATGCATTTTGTAAAAGTTGAACCATAGGCAGAGTGAACTCCACCCATTGATGATGTTCTGTCCCTTTATTAATCTCAGAGATTTTAAAAAATCAAGAATAAGCCAGTTTTTGTTGCATTAATGGATTGTTGCACAAAGCCTTCACTCTAATGCTTTGTGGGTTTTTGGGAGAGCATGTAGATGCAGGTGTTGCATCATTGTGGGTCCTTAACAAATTAAAACATTCTCCAGCACACTTCATGGTGAAAGGAAAAAGTTATTTTTATGAGAACATCTTTCCCTCTTTAGTGGGGTGGCTATTTTAGTGAGTACATCAATGCATTCATATCTTCTTGAATCTGGAGTTTTAGAGCCATTCTGGTTTGAACAGCTCAAAAAAGCACAAAAGACAGGGGAAGGAAATCAATCACATATCAAATGGAGACTTTGATCTGGCCAGAGAAGCAGTCTGGGGAAATCAAATCAGACAAACAGCTTCTAAAGTCATTTCCCTTAAGACTGATGTGAATTTTGTCTCTATGCTTTATTGACTCTGAGTTGTTTTTCTGCAATATAAATGCGGTTTATCTAAAGAGAGATGAGAGATGTGCTGATTAGGGTGGTAAGTCTGTTCTGGTTCCCTAGATTGTAAGCCTTGCTGCCTTTATTATCAAACACACACACATACACACACAATGAAATACTTAACCATTATAAGAAAGCAGTACAAGGTAGATTTATTCCCTCTTGTGCTTTTAACACTCATTGTGGTCTGCTTTGAGGTGCCACAGCATCACATTCCATTCCACTTCAGCCCACCTCTTGAAAAAGACACAAAAATACCCAGTGTGCCTGCTTATAAACAGATTTCTTTCAGAGGGTCAAACATAATTTTGTCTGGACTGTCCCTAAGTTCAACAACTATATTTATATTTTGTTATGAAATTTGTTTTTACAAAGGTCTCTATCACCACTGTTTTTACCCATTGACGACGGCATGACAGCACATAAAATTCAGACTTCAGGCCCGAGAAAAGCAAATAGTTATGGATCTTGATGTCTTTAGAGAGTGGAAGATGTCCCACTCCCACAGGTGCCCTGTAGTGTTAGTCTCAATGGGATCATGTCATACTCGTCTATAAGAACTAGGCCTTCACTTAATAGAGGACACCATCTTATTTTGAGCCCGGGCAAGGGATTAATTGCTTTGTTTTAAATAGTGCCTATATGTAATGAGAAATAGGGCAGCAGACACAGTTCACTCCTGAATTGTTTTTTTATAGGGTTTACTACTATGACAGCTAAGTGAAACCTTGGAGAGTTCTTTTTAAGGAAAAAACAGTTAGTGAAATATATATATACATATATGTGTGTATATATATATATATATAGAGAGAGAGAGAGAGAGAGAGAGAGAGAGAGAGAGAGAGAGAGAGAGAGAGAGAGAGAGAGAGATAGATAGATAGATAGATAGATAGATAGATAGATAAAAATGTTTGATTGTTCAGTAATCACGCCTCAAAAGCTTAGCTATCCTGTGTGTGTTGTGTTGTGTTTATTATATGTTAATTATGTTATAATATGTCATGTTTTTAATGTTTTTATTTTGCCTCAGTCAGAATTCATTAATTTGCGGTGGACTATCCCAGTCCAAGGTATTAGATAATATTTTATACAACCAAATCCTAAAACATTAAAAGTGTATTTTAGTAATAATACATACATTATTACGATTACAGTTGCTATCTGTCGCACAGTGTATTTGGAGGAAAACACTGTAAAACGAGAGTATGATTGCCAGCGTGTATGCGTATGGGCGCCTGTGTATTTAGCGACTTATTTGCACTGGATAGAAGACAAATTGAAATTAAATGTATAAATAAATAGATGAATCAATAAATCCGCATTCAAACGTGTACATGCATTTCAGAGTAATAACGACAAAAATCCTACAGAATCTGTGCAAACAATGCAGGCGGCGCTCTTGCGGATGTTGTGTATCCAGAGACAAAGACAATAAAGTTTACATGAGATCATGATCACACTAACTTGGCCGCCCTCACCTTTACCCCGCTTCGGCAACGATTTGAAGAATAATTGGTCAGCGAATCATGACAATCATCTTAGTCCGGAAACGCACTTCAGTGGCGGACGTTGATTGGTCACTTCGCCTCGCCTTAATCTACAGTGAGAAAGTGGGACGTTACTTTGCCATTTTGGCTCAACGGTTGCGTCCGATACGGTATGCTACCATACTATCTAGTATGTGAATATGGGTTTTGCTATAAGTTTCTGACATTCTCCATAGAGGGCTAGTATGCTGTTAGAAACGCAGCCCAAGGTTCGCGGCTCTGTGTCGCCAAAATGGCGCCGGTTTCGCTGGCGGCAGTGCCTATCTTTTTATGATTGGACCACTGTCAGGGTCTCTCTGCCTCTGATTGGATGACTTACATCAAAAGCGGGAAGGTCGCATCGTGATTGGCTTAAGGACCATCAATCCCTGCCAGACTCGACGGGTGCCAAAGACGGCTGCAGGCTGCGTTTGAGCGTGTGCTTTTAGGTCCTGGCAGCACCATCCGGCTGGAGGGTGAGGACACTGACTGCCTGTTTTGTGACTGCAAAGCAACACTGGATGTTTTTATTTTAGTCCCTTCATTTTCTCCCGCCTGTGCTGGATTTATGTCTGCGCCGTTTGGAACGGCAACGCGGTAGCCCGGCGAGAACACAAACACACATACACCGGGATCGATGGAGAAAATAAGTTGACTGCCATTCGGAAGGAGAATTTGTTTTCCCCGTTGCAGGAAAGGGGCTTTTTTCTCGCTTCGACCAGCACGATGGGGGCTTCAGGAATAGAGGCGATTGAGGAATTTTGACGTTTGGTGGAAGGACAGCGAACCGCATTTCAGATTTTTCACCCCTGAAGTGTGCCAGGGCAGCAACAATTTTTGGAGTGCCATCCACCTTAAGCTGCAACGTCCAGCTTTACGAGCGATACAGTTGTCGGCATTCGGAATATATGGAGGGTATTTCGGCGTCTCTACGCGCGGAACAGAAGTAAGCTGGCTATCCTGGGCCAAGTCAGCGCCTTTGGCCTCATTGAGATCAGCGTAACTTCTCCAAACTGCATGCAGCCCTGGCGGTGGAAACAGCGTTGGTGCTGGATCAGCCGAGATGGGCAACGTGAAGAAATCTAAAAGATGAATGTTGCATTTTCCCACGTAACGCACATCCGTCGCTTTCCCCTTTCGCACTCAAAGAGGGAAATAAGCCCGAGTTTCGAGCGCGGCGAGGTGCTTTCCACCTCCAACATGCGGGAGAATTAAGGCCGTGCAGATTTTTTATTTACTGAGGGGGGAGCGGGATTTATTTTCCGTCGCATAAACATTTTCTTTTCATATTTTTGTTACGTTTTACTTTGGCTTTGTTTTTCTCTTCTTCTTCTTCCAGCCCAGGGCATCGTGGATGTTCGTGGTTGCGCTTGTAGTCTGCGTTTTTGCCAAATTGGCCTGCGTAGAAAGCAACATTTTGAGAAGTAGGTCAGATCATAGAGGAGATAAAGCGTATAGAGTTGGCTCGGGAGAAGGAGCGCACATGTTAATATGACATCTCTCCACGCTTACTTCCATCTATCCCGAGCACTTGGCTTTGGAGATTTCCACGTCGATTGGATAAATGACAGCCAAATGATAGTCTGACCACCGCCTCCTCCCATCTTTCTCGCCTGTCAGATCTCCTCGGAGACCCATTTCTTTCTTTTTTTTTTTGCTCTTTGTTTTCTTTTCTTTCACCCGTTTTCGGTCGCCCCCCTCGAATGGCCCTTTGCGGGACGACGGCCGCGAACGCCGCCAAAATGATGGCCGCGTATAACGGCGGCGCGTCGGCGGTAGCGGCGGCCCATCACCCGCATCACCACCACCAGCTCCCGCACCTGCCTCCTCCGCACTTACACCACCACCACCACCCGGGCCAGCACCACCTGCAGCACCCCGGCTCGGCCGCCGCCGTGCACCCAGTCCAGCAGCACGCCTCCACGGCAGCGGCGGCCGCAGCTGCCGCCGCCGCGGCCGTGATGCTCAACCCGAGCCAGCAGCAGCCCTACTTCCCCTCGCCCGCCCCGGGACAGGCGCCGGGTCCGGCGGCGGCGGCAGCAGCGGCTCCGGCGCAAGTTCAGGCCGCGGCGGCCGCAGCGGTAAAAGCTCATCACCACCACCACCACCATCAACACGGACACCACCTGCAGCAGCAGCTGGACATCGAACCCGACCGGCCCATCGGATACGGGGCTTTCGGGGTGGTCTGGTGAGTGCACACTTTTTACTTTAAGGGATAGTTTTATCACTCTGGGGTCTGTCACGTCAGAGAAAATAAAGGTGGCAAAAAGGGTCTGTAGTGATTCCGTAAAAGAACGCTAAAAGTTCTCTGCAGAACTTTGTAAATGCTACTTCTTGAAGGTTCAGTGTTGGTTTTGTGTCGCATGGTCTGAAGAACCTCTTTCATCTCGAAGAAGATTTTATAAAATGTCAAGTTTGAAAATGAATTGAAGTTTCTTCGTAGAACTGCAAACCGTAGAACCGTCTGGAGACCTTAATTCTGAGGAGAGTTCGTTTTGTGGCCAAACTTTGCGAAGTTGAGAAAAGAACAACTTAGACATGTTTTTAAAGATTAAAAGATTAACGATTCAGAAATATTCATAGAACTAAAAGTGGCAGTATCAGTTCCATCGTCTTTGTGAAAACTTAAAATGTGAAGCATTACCTTTTAAATATAATTGCATTTATTAACTTTTATAGTTTTATCAGAGATAACATGCTTATACCAGTACGTAATATACCAGTACATTGCCCATAATCACAACACAAAACATGCACACCAGTAACAGCATCCATTCTCTACACTCGCAAGATCCTATCCACACACATGTTAACACCAACATACATCCATGTCATGTAAGTTTACACACATTAACACCTTAATGTGAAGCATTATCTTGGAGGGTGCCTAAAACATGCCAATAATACCACTCTGGCTCTGGCTCTTCTTGAAGATTAATCGAAGAAACAATCATAAAGAAATACATGATTTCTACAAGTAAAGGATTATGTAGAGTTTAAGTTTCTACATGGAACAATAAACCATAGAAAATCTTTTTTGGGATCTTTCATTTGAAGTGTGTTTTGTTTTGACTCCAAATCATGACAACAAGATTGACCTTGGGCATCTTTCTTGCACGTTAAAAGATGCATAAAAGATTAAAAAGTTTAGAAAAGTAAAATGTCCTGTATCAGTTAAAGTTTTCATTAAACCATAAATACTAGGATAAATCCAGTTGTGTATTTCTGTTTTGAAGTGTTTTGAATGAATACACATTATAAGCAAGCAAAGGACAATTTAAGAAGCTTGATTTGGAACAGTTTGTTTTGTGCCCAACCCCAGCAAGCTGACAAAAAGTACTGAAGTTGGGCATCTGCTTGAAAGACCCGCATGACTTCTGTTTGAGATCTACAAGCACAAACAATGTGACTTTTCAGAGAAAAGGCAATGTCAAGCTTGCTACTGTAGTGAGGCCAGATATTTTTACCTGAGACTGTAGGTAACAGGAGAGAGAGCTTTTTGGCACGGAGCACTTCTCTAAGGGAACATCACCCTACTTAAGAGATAATCTGACTTTAAGAGTCAGGATTTAAGTCCTGTCATGTTTAGTTCTGGAACTGAGGAAGAGTTCTTAACCTGCACGTTTTCTGATGTTTACTTTGGCCTGAGTTTCTCCGTTAGACAAAGACGTGGAACTCTGGAACAGAAGTGATTAATCAGTCTGTGGGAGTTATTTGATGTTTGGAGCTCAGGCATATTGTAGTTTGCTGGGCTTTTACAGTGATTAACTTTTATAGGCATGTTTCAGAGAAGTCTTTTATGGTTAACAATGATTAGGCTGACACCTGAGGTGCAGAGAAATAGATGAGGAGCTGACGTGATATGAAACATTACTGACGAATGAAGTGTTTGAGATCCCATACCCGATCTGTTAAAAGGAAGGGTCAAGTTAATAAAGAAAATCATCTTTATTAATGATACGAAGATTTTTTGCTTGTGCTAGTCAACAGTCACACCATCCAAAGTTGAGAATAGAATAACTGGGTATCTTCTTGAAGATTAAAAGATTTATTAAGTAGTCATAAAATTAAAGAAAAAAACTATATCAGCTAAAGTTTCTTCATGGAACCATAAACCAAACAGAGGACAGTGTAAAAACTGTACAGCAAATATATTCATGGCAAAACTGTCTTTGTCTATTTAAACTATGTCTGTTTCTATTATGTATTTAAAAATCCAGTTTTTGCTATTACATCATTGATACAGAACTATTAGGGATTTATTTAGCATAACAAATATAAAATATACATCCTGACCCAGATCTGTTTTGGCTTTGTCAGTATCAAAAAAAAATCCTTACTTCTAGAAAAATGGTAAAGGTATTACATGAAAGAAGTTGTCTTTTCTATTACAATTATAATGTAATAATTCTCAGTAAAAGTTTCACACTCTGCCTTTTTATGCTTTGTATTCTGTTTTCTTAAACCTGCTTTGAGACGCAAGTCAGCAGAGAGCTTGTGTTGGCAACTGACACCAGTAATATGTGTTTCACTTTGTTTCTTCTTGTTCAGTATTTACTTACTATGGATAACATGTATGGGAGAAGTTATGTAGCACGACTTATGAAAAAGTCTCTTGGTGTCAGAAACCGTGCACAGCACTAGAGATCTGTTGTAGTAAAATGTATTGTTGGAAGAGAACCTCAGTACAAGCACCTGCGAGAAAACTCCCACTCATAATGTGCCCTAAAAAGCAAGCACCAGTCTACAATATGTCAGCAGAAATCTCAAGACCCGTCAATCACGGCTGTTCTCGTGGAGCGAAGTAAACGCTGGTACTTTTGCACCATGCATAAAGACCGCACTCGTTCTGTTCCCCTTTTGTCTGGCGTCACACTCCCCAACACCTGACGGCTGCCCTGCCTGCCTGCCTGCCTCAGCCAGTGGAATCTTAGCCTGACCTTTCCTCAAAACCGCTTCCTGGTGTTCATTGTCTGCTTTTAATCTGCAAGGTTTTTTTCTCTGCTGTCGTATTTTTAGCCCCGTCCTCCAGAGGCCCCGGCCTGCAGAGCCAGACTCTTCCGGGGCTTCCTCCCCGGCTCGGTTTCAGATGGACTGAATCCAGGAACGTCTCTGGACGTCCCCATCCTGCTGAGCGCAGTAGAGCCACATTTAATGTTACCTTTTTTTTTGACGCGGTCCAGTTAATGGTCTATGAAGCGGAGGTCGCGGAAGGAAAAGTAAATGAGTATAAAAAGGGAATTAGAACGAGCTCGGGCCTGCGTGTAATCTGCCGAGCGTGGGTTTTGGAGAGCGTGCTTAAGTGTACTGAGTGCTCTCTGATGCGTGCAGCTGTGAAAGGTTGAGTACGCTGACTTTGGCCCTGGCATGGAGTCCATGTGTGTCATGTGTTCAGCTTCGTGTTCGGCCCAGATGGAACCGGGCCCTTTAAATTAAAATTTAATTCCCCCGCCTAGCTTCCTTCGGCCGTATGCAGAGCCCAGTTATTCATAGGACTAACAGACTCTTCCATATTTCTGTAGACACTGCTCTTTACAGTTGAGGATTAAGACGTCCTTCAACATACATTCTGCATGAACTTTTAAAGGAGAAATAAAAAAGGCTGTTTGTGTGGAATAGTGGTAGCCTAGTGGTAGGCTGCTCGCCTAGGGACCAAGAGGTTCTGGATTCGAATCCAGCTTAGTTTTATTCCCAAAAAAACAACAGTTGGGCCCCCTAAACAAGACCCTAAAGCCTAAATTGCCTCAGGGAGACTTTCCCTTTAAGAAATAGGGAATGGAAGTTGCACTGGATAAAAGTGTCTGCTAATGTTGGAAATAAAAATGCATTGTTGCTTTAAGTCTACATTACTTTGTAACCCATGAAGGAAATTAAGATGTGGGAAAATATGTAATAGTTTACATGCAAGAACGCTTGTTTGATTATTTTTCCTTTTATATTCATTAGAAAATTAATTTACAGTTTTGCTGTTTTTAAATACAAAGAACCCCCTGTTTACTACATGTGATCTGATCGTATAGTAAACCTGAGTTCACCAGAGGCATTTAATATATCTGAGAAAGTAAGTTTTTATTGTTTTTTTTTTGTGTTCTATTTTATTTTTGTTAATATGAGAGAAAGTAACATGCTTAAAGGTGTTGTTTTGAGATTTGTATTCTTATATTTGTCTTTGAATTTTCCTATCTGGATATTTCGGTGATACTCTGCTGAAGTACTGTTAGTATGAGAATGTCTCTTAGCTGGTTATAATGTGTATCACTTGGAGAATTTTAGCTGTGCATCAGGGTCTTACCGTTTGAGACTGTGTTGGGGCCGTTTGTCGTGCGTGCAAGTTTACACGCCATCGGCAGTTTCGAAAAACAACGGCGTACGCCAACACACTCCACCAGCAGAGCTGTGAATGCCGTGCACAGGTTGATAAATGCATTATGCAGTTTACACCCGAGAGAGGGCAACACAATGGCGGCAGTCGGTGGAAAAAAAGATCAAAAGATGGATGCCTACGCTGTATGGGTGCGCTCCTATACGGTTTGCATTCCCGTTCTCCGTGCAGCCGACTCTCGAGTTCCACTGGAGCTTTGTGCACAACACAGATGCACAATAGACTTTTTGCCCCATGTCTCCGAAAACCTTGTGTTTCTCCACTGCAGCGGACGGCCTGGAAAGACCCGACCAGATAAGAATATCTCTGTCTCGATCTCCTAATCGTGGCCCACATGACTCATTTATGTTTACACGTGTGGCCTCCATCGCCCAGTCGTTAGAGAAACCTTAGATAAAGATGACATTCCAAACACAGCCATCTCTCTCTCGCGTGTCGTGTGTCCTGGCACGGCGGCCGCTGGCCGTGCCCTTCTCTGTTTTACTTTGTTTTTTGTTGTTCGTTTTACACTGTTTACGTCACTGATGCTCTGGCAACAACCTTTTTCCTAATTACAGGGAAGTCTCCCTGGAACAACTAAAAGGTTAAGGGTCTTGTTTATGGAACCAGTGGTGGTAGTGCTAGAGCTAGATTTGAACCTACAATGGCATTCTACCGTTAGGCCACCACCACCCACCAATTTTATCTATTCAAAATCCATGTAATTTTATTGTCAATGAATTTAAGTGAGTGATTATTTGTCATTGTGAACACACCACAGCACACAGTGCACCACAACGAAATGTGACCTCTGCATTTGACCCATCCATGAAGGAGCGGCTTTTTGGAAGTGCGCAGGAGCAGTGCTTGGAGACGGTACCCTGCTCATGAGCACCACAGACAACTCTGTATCTGTTACAGTGCCAACTGCCCCAAATATTTATATTACTATTAATTATTGATCTATAATACAGTTCCTGTGTTGGCTCCTGGCATATGCAAGTATTTGGATTAAAAATAATTAAATAAATAATTAAAAACAGTTAACAATTTAAACTAGATTAAATGAGAACAGAGTGTAAGTCTTATGCAATTAAATCACTATTGCTTGAGTGTAAAGTCATTTTTTGGAACCCAACAATTTTGTTCAGTATCGAACCGATACCCGAAATCAGCATCGGATCAGTTCATCCCTACATGGTTTGGCACGGTGTTTTTGCTTGCAAGTTGTTTATCGTCTCTTCTTTCACCCTCTTCATGTAGAGCAATCGATGACTAAGTGTTACCTTCCTTGTAGTACCTCCTGCTTTTTGTTAATGATTGACTGAGAGTCTGTTTCCATTAGAGAATATGAACCAAAGAACATCTTCTGATTTTTTTGCATTTTCCTCTTCTGCGGCCGACAAGTTAAACGTGGCCAACTTCTCACTGTAGAACTCCAGCTTCATTTAGCAAAAAATAGAAGCCATGCCTCAGATGAGTCAGTTTAATCTCATCAGATGTGTTCAGAGGAATTTATGGCTCGAGTTCATATACAACGTCATAATGACTGGACTGAAATGATAATTTGTACATCTTTTTTCTTTTTTCTTTTTTTTAAACCTCTTAACTTGTCAAGTGCCATCATTTGCGCAAATATGCTAAAGAATGTTTCAGTAATGTAGTTATGATTCCTCTTACCCATAGTTCATTCAGCATATATGGTCTGGGCAGAACGGTGTGTCCTTCAGAACAGGTTTTGTCGAGATTGTATCTACATTCTGGTAAATAGAGGTAGGAACTAACATATCATATCATAATACTTTGGTGATGGGGGCAATAAATATTGCTCTTTTTTCTTTGCAGTCCTAAGTGAGGTTGAATCCTGCAATCTGATGACTTTTGTCATTTTTAAAGTAATTATTTCTCATTGTGAGCACACCGCAGCACACAGTGCATCACAATGAAATGCGACCTCTGCATTTGAGCCATCCGTGAAGGAACAGTGGGCAGCTGACGTTGACAGGACCTGCCGAGCAGTCCTTTGGGGCGGTGCTTTGCCCACGAGTACCTCAGTGGCACCTTTACCGGTGGGGATTCGACCCGACAGCCAGCCTTCCGATCACAGGGCGAACTCTCTTACATGACATTTACTGCGTTTAACTGATTGTCTTATCCAGCACAGCTTCTGTTTCCTAATTAGGGGGCCTGATTGAGAATAGAGGTGTAATGATCCATCAGTCTACACTGGTACATTGATTCAGTGATCAACAAGTCTGTAGCATCGATCCAAAATGAAAGCGTTGATCATACATACTGTAACATTACTTTATGCTGTATATTACACAGGAGAGGCTTATTAAAAGTCAAGCTTGTTTTCCATAAAAATGTAAATTGATATTTTAGTTGCCATTTTAATTTGTTATGAAGGGAAGTGTTTGTGTTTAATCAACATATAAAATTGTCTCATATTGATCATTGGCTCCTGAACTGAATCGAGTCCGTTGAACTGAATTGTGATATTGACTTGATGATAATCTTCATCTAATCATTGTCCGTTAAACTGATATAGAATTTGCTGTAATGAAACTTGATGTCGAAAGACTTCCATTTCCTGGGGCAATTTGGGGATAAGGATATTGCTCAGAGGCTAAATATTGGTAGTTCTAGCAGTAGGCTTGAGCTGGATTTGAACCTAAGACCTCTCGTTAGGTCTGTAGCATCCTACCTTAAGCCCCCGCCTTCCACCAGTTATATTTATTTAGAATAAAACAACACAACATACACATCATTTCACGTGAACTTGCTTGAAAGTGTGATTTTATTGTAAAAATGCTATGTATAAAGTAAGTATTAATTCTTAGTTTCAGTTTTGTCCAGATATTGACTATATTGTCTATGGTGAACAACCACAACTGGTTAGAGTTAACCTTCAGCGCCCCCATTTCTTTGAGATTATCTCCTTTTTTAAAAGGAGTATTATACAGAGAGACAGCCTGGAGCTTTTAGTACATCTAACTTGAAAGGCTTACAAACAGGACGAGAGGGTTTTTTCTGTTTCTTTCTTTTTTTTTAACAGCAACCGCAGCAGTCAGAAGCAGCTCTTAAGAGGCCCTGCATTTGGCAGATGCACGGGCCGAGCAGAGCGACGGCTTACCTTTGAAGTGCGGGCTTGTGGGAGCGCTCGGGAGCGTGCACGTTAACCCTTTTGTCACCTAGCCCAGCCTCAACCTATTCAGGGCCTCTCCTGCATCCGGGGCGCGCTCACACTCGACGGTCTGATCTTGACAGCAGCGTTGGCCTTGTGCCAACTGCCTCTTTTCTCTCACTCTTCTTATCGGCGCTTTCTCTCTTCCCCTCCTCATTTTTCCCCCCTCCCTTGTCTTTATCGGCGTAGGCGTTTTATGTGTTTTCCGTCAGCAGTCCCCCCCCCGCCCCGTCCTCCCGAACTCATAAAAGCGACAGGCGTTTTTTTTTTTGCGCCGCCGTCTCGCTTTTCATTTAACCGGAGAGATTTAATCAAGGTTTTGTCTCGGACACAAAGCCTATAAAAAAACAGTGGAAATAAGTTTGGCTGCGTTTTAAAAACAGAGAAATGGTAGCCGGACTGGAGCGATGGTCTGCTCGCTGAAGTAACGGCACGACGAAGACCCGGTCTCATCGTCTGAGGGCAGAGCTGTTAATTAAAAAGCCCTCGGCTGACACTTCCAACATTGCTCATGCTTATTTTTAGCCGTCCCATTATATGCCACTCTGCCGATACGGGGAATCATTTATCTGCATTTTCTCCAGGGAATGCTGTGGGAATTGGGTAGAGCTCTTAATGCGTGTAGATGTTTGTGATCATCCTTAAGATTTGAGCTGTTGTGTTATGGGGTATACAAAATATCATGCTGTTATTTACAGTAAGTGAATGTATTAGAGATACTATAGTCAGTATTGGGGGAAAAAAATAGCAAAAAAAATTCCTCGATTGGATGTCGCAAATCGGATTTTCCCCTTTCTTAGCTGTTGGCGTAACAGTCGCGTGTTCGCCCCGTGATCAAAACCGGTCGCTGCACCGGTAAAAGTTAGCACTGAGGTACTCATGAGCAAGGTGCCGTCCCCAAGCACTGCTCCACAGCGCTGCCCATGTCAGCTGCCCACTGCTCCTTAACAGATGGGTCAAGTGCATAGGTGACATTTCACTGCGGTGCACTGTCTGCTGTGCTGTGGTGTGTTCACAATGACAAATCACTCACTTTCACTAACAATAGAAATTTGTTCTTAAAGTCAGAATCACAAAGATTCTGACATTCTTCAGTGTTTTCTCATTTGAGATTTGTGCTACAAACACTCTAAGACAAATTTTATAGCATGTCTGTTTGTCCGAAACAATAGCTTAGAAGGTTTTCTTCAATTCTAGAATATTGTATAATATTGTTGTTTAAATGTCTTAACTTTCTTAAGAAAGAATTTAAGAGAAACTATAGAAATTGTTGAATAAGGCCCAGTATTACTTAGAACATATGCAGATAGCCACCCACGTTAAAATGTGTGGAGGCATAATATGTTACTGCATAACAGTTGATGAAAAGCAAACATATTCTATTGATATTTCCTGAAGATCAATATCGGGATTGGAATTGGACTGGAAAAACATCTAGAATTCTGTGCCATATCTTGTGAGAATAGTTGTGTCAGAAACTACCTGTGTATACACTTTAGTACTCGATATACACTGCTGTACTCATGAGCCAAGCACTGCTCCTTGGGCTTTGCCGAAAAGCTGCCCACTGCTCCTTCATGGATGGGTCAAATGCAGAGGTCCCATTCGGTTGTGTGATATGTTCACTCACTTAATTCACGTGACCAATTCTTTGTTGGTGTTGATCAGGAAATCTCATGGCCAAAGACTTTACAAAGACTAAGCCGTCTGCCTAGAGCCATATATTTATTTTTAATTAACGCACTTGAAATTTTGGAAAGGCATCCAAGGACGGCGACGAGGAAGCATACAGTATATTAAAACACAATGTTGTGTTGTGAAAACCGTAGATTTCTTATTCAAGCAAGAACACTAATGTGAAACCACAGTCTAACAAAAGTTAGAGAAAAGTTACATTTATATTCTGGCATTAATAATAATAATATCTCTAATCTTAACATATATCATTTGTCCCCAAACTGTCTTCGAGCAAGCTGTAGAGTAAGGGTATAAGCCTCAAGTGAGAATATGAGTTCTTGGCAGGTCCCGTACATAAATAGTCTCCCAAATAAATCCCATAATTACTAAAAATGATCAGATATCAAAAACCTGATTGCTAGCATTCGTGGCCAACCTACAATTAGTTATGTAATGTTTCCATATACACAGAAATGCAGCACTACCCACATTCAGACAAGCGGCTAAATAGTGCTGTGTGATCGAAATAATGGAAAAAATAGCACTCTAGGTCAATATCTCTCCACCGGTGCTAAATCAGAGGCATCGGAATCAATTTGCTTGTCTCGTTTTGGTGGCCAGTGGAAGCTTAAGTGAGGTACTTCTCGATCTGCGTCATGCTTTGAAAGCACACGTTTCTCAAAACGAATCAAGCTCATATTGGAAACACTGCAAAATGCGCAGTGAGTGTTTCCCCCTTTTTTGGGTGAAAACACTGGAGTTATCTTAGGAACTGAGAAAAGCAGTTGGATTCCAGGAAGTCCTCATGTTGCTGCCAGGTTCGCGCTGTCCTTAAGCTGTTTGTTGCTGAGTTTGGTTAACACCGACCGTACTTAAAGGGACATCACACTAAAAGTTACTCATGTGAATGATGGAGAATTAAAAGTGAAGATACCGCTGAGTCATTGATTTAAATCTTAAGATCTGCATTTTAACTTAAGCAAGTTAAGGACAAGTTTATTTGTTTGCTAATTGTTTAGCATTCAAAGAAGGAAACTCGTTTGCAGCTAATCTCTAAAGCACACATGTCTAATTGGATGAAGAGAGCCCCTCCGAGGATAGTATCTGTTTAACAAGCAGAAAGAGAAACTGTATTTCATTTATTTTTCCTACATAGAGACAATATACAGCATGTTTACCTGGTAGAGATATGACACTACAGATCGTATCTAAAAATTCATATTATTAGTTAGAAAAATGCTTTAAGATAATTAGGATCATTCTGTTAGAAAATTCAGTTAGCTAATTGATTATAACGTGAACTGCATATATGACCAACTGTATTCTTAAAAGTCCACATTGGCCTTAGTGATCTTTTTGGCTACTCTTCTGGATGACGTTCTCCCATTAATCTCGTACTTGCACCATAACTACTAGGGATGCAACCGTACAGTGTGCCGTTTCGCGTTTTTTGGGCCATGGTATCGGTGCAGTTTCGGTAAATTAACGTTATCTTAGCTCTAACATCCAGTAGGTGCTTTGTCTTTTCTATTTCTACAGCTGAGGGGTTGTTGTTGTGCTTGTACCTTGGGTAATTTAGACTTGTGCTGGACAGCTGACTCCTTAAGCTTGTCGTATTCTTTGTATTGTGTATGGTGGTTAGTTCGCAAATGGTGAAACAAGTTAGTTGTCGAGCTGTCTTTAACGGCAACCGATTTACCGCATAGGTTACAGATTGCCGTCTTTTGAGCAACATCAGTCTTTTCAAAACCAAACCACTGCCACGCGAGTGAGAATGAACCACGTCTGGCAATTAACTCTAACAACGTATATTGCGAGGCTGTTTTGTCATCTGGCGCTGTTTGTTCACGCATTTTGAGGCAGCGAGCTGAACGTGTACGCCTACGCAACACGCTTTGCGCACGCGCAGTGGTCTGAACTGTGTGCGTGTGTTTTGGTTGTTTTTTTTTTTTTAAAGCGAGTTACATACTCGTTAATTTAATCTCGCACATCGTTAAAACAGCAGTTAAGATATTTACCAGACTCCCGAAGCTTTTCAGACTTTTCGTACTGAGCCCGGTGGTTAGTCCGGAGATGGTGAAATAGGTTTGCTGTCACGGCGTCTTTCGCTGCAACCGCTTTCCAGCATAGCTGACAGATTGGGCTGGTTTGAGCCACGTCCACCTTCTTGAAGCCAAAGCATCTCCTCGCGAGTGAGGATGCCCCACGTCTGGCTACAAGATCGACAGAAGCGGACTGTGCAGCTGGTAGTTTGTTAGCGAGTTGACCTGGCTCTCTTTCTTCGTCCATAGCTCAGCATCAACCTGTTAGCCTTTCGCTAATGCACAGAGCGCGCCGGAGCCTGCAGACGCATGCGCACTAGTACAACTCTCAAAGCCATGGCGTGATCAAAATGTGTCCTGCTGTTGTACACTGATAATTGCAGAAATACTCGATAATGCCAGCTGCCTCATTGTTAAAACAACAATTTCGATATTATCGTAAACGATATATATCGCACACCCCTACTCCTTATTATACCCCTAAAAACTCTCAAATATGAATTTGTTGATGTGTTACCACTCAGCTTTTTAAAGTAACTAACATTTTCCGGGAGGAAAATGAGCAGGTTTGTCCTGTACTGCTTTGCAGGTGGGTGCAGCGCTCACCGCGACTCCGCTAACACGATTAATCAAACTCTCGGCAATCACGGCAACGCGTGGGGTGGGGCGAGTTTAAAATATTAGCCCAGCACTGTTTGAGACAAGTAGGCTGATTTTATTTATTTCTTTATCGAGCCCCGAACGGTGTGCTGCGGCGTGATTAGCATGAGTACATACTGTGAGTAATCAGCAGAGCTCGCCCTCCTTCCATCACTACTAGAACATTAGATTGTAGTCAGATGTTGGGTTTGAAGTCGGATCAGAGCAGTAATCAGAGCCATGATTTCTACTGGGGTCAATCAATCCCTAATCATTTTTCCAGCGTGCAGTTTTCCTGGGCTCCTGGTTGCTTTTGGGAAATCTAATATTCACAAATGTTCAGTATCTATACAGATCTGTTGGGGAAACTTCATAGTGAAAAGCCCTTATGGGCTTTTATCATGCAAAGGAATATTCTTTGATATGTAACGTCTGATAAAAAAGGAAGAGTAGACAAGAGACGGCAACGATTCAGTTGTTTAGGCTGGTAACGACGCCGATGCCTGTATCAGATTGTGGAGGGATGGAGGTATAATAGAGTAGAAAAGCTGTAATTGGTTCAGCCTTTATGGCACACATTCCGAAGCTTGAGTTTTTAATGTTTTGCACCTTTGCTGAAGGGGGTGTGGGTGGTGGTGGTCTAGTGGTTAGGATACTTGCCTTTGGACCAAGCCGTTGTGGGTTTCACCTCTGATTCGCTGAGCAAGACTCTTAAAACCAAGTTGTCCTTTCGTTCATTCATTCATTCATTCATTCATTCATTCATTCATTATCTCAACTGGGGTTGCGGGGGGACCGGAGCCTATCCCGGGAACTGACGGGCGCAAGGAGAACAACCCTGGGTGGGCGCCAACACACCACAGGGCACACACACTCACACTCACAATCACACCTTACGGGGCAAATTTAGAGTTGTCAATTAACCTATAGTGCATGTCCGTCAATTAACCTATAGTGCATGTCCTTTGGACTGTGGGAGGAAACCCATGCGAACACGGGGAGAACATGCAAACTCCACACAGAAAGGCCCCATGGCCGTCCCTGGGGTTCGAACCCAGGACCTTCTCGCTGTGAGGCGGCAGCGCTAAACACTGCACCATCGTGCTGCCCCCAAGTTGCCCTTGAAATTAGGAAATGGAATTCACTCTGGATAAAAGTGTAACGTAAAGCTGGGCGATGATTCATTGAACGTTATCTCGATTACGATTAATGAACACGATTATTTTTGTTTAGATTTTTATTGATTTTTTGGCCTCATAGTTTATGACAAGGTTTACTATTGAATATCAGATTTTTTCTAATAGAAGAGTGCATACATTTGGGATTTTAAAATGATTGAAGCAAACTCAGAAACAGATTTAGATGCAGACTTACGGGGCAGAATCAATCACATTTTAAGGGCACAGAACATAAACACGCGGGCAGTTGGTGGCGTAACGGTAGGGTCTTACGCCCGTGATCAGAAGGTCGCAGGTTCGAATCCAGGGCCGGTAAAGTTACCACCAAGGTACTCAAGCTACCGCACCCAAGCACTGCTCCCCGAGTGCTTGTTAGCTGCCCACTGCTCCTTCACGGATGGGTTTAATGCAGAGGTCACATTTCGTTGTGGTGCACTGTGCGCTGTGCTGTGCTGTGGTGTGGTGTGTTCACAATGACAGTTAATCATTGACAAATAATGGGCATTCAGAGTTTTTGAATGTCGGCTTTGAATTGTTTCCCAGCTGTAGTGTAATGGGTTAGGAAGTTGTTCCTGTAATTGGAGTGTCGTAAGTTTAAAGCCTGAACTAGCATCATCGCCAAGCACTACTCCCCAGGTGGCACCCACATCAGCTGCCCACTGCTCCTACATGGATAGTTAAGAGCAGAGGTTGGCATCTCACTGTGGTGCCCTGTGTGCTGTGGTGAGTTCACAGTTACATATCAACAATTCACTCAGTTCACAAGTTAATCAAGCTCTTTTGACTTGAATCAAGCAGAATGAAAAGTTACAGAAACAGTGACATCAGTCAAACACCAGAAACAGCCGTTTGTTGTTTGACCGACCTCAGAAAACGGTGCCAAAAAGATGGAGCCTGTAAGGAATTTAGTTGCGGTCATCCCACTCACTTGCATTGGAAGTTTGTCAATCTTGATACAAGGCTAAATGCTATTTTAGTGTAAGTGTATGTATATAAATATGTATATGTTCTTATGTTTTCTGGTGATATTTTCCTTTAGTGTAGAAAAAACAGCCCATAGAAAAAGACCTGCAGATTCTTTATTAGAGCATCAGTGGTACTAGGGAGAAAGTGTGTAAGCTGTACAACGATTAACACACTTTAACAACAAAAGATTCTTGGATCTATTTAAATGGTGTTTTTGTATTATTCGTAAAGGGAATAGACACATTTGGATACAGCCACCATGTCTGAGGTTTTTGGAAAAACAATGTCAATTTGAATAAGTCTGGCCTCCTGTCTGGGTTTTGTTTGTCACCCATTCAAAGCAGAGAAAGAGTGGCAAGCCTTGAGCCCGACCAGCTTGCTTTCTTCCCTTCTTTCTTTCCCTTTCAGAGTAGCCATCTGCGGTTGTTCCCCACGCAAAGGTTACAAACGTTGTAACGCCTCGTTGAGCTCTGAGATGTAAACAGACGCCGTGAGATTCCTCGACGAAGCGGCCGGCGTAGCGCGCGTGCAGTCGCTCTGCGAAAGCCGGACGACCCATTTACGGACGACAAAGAGCAGCGCTGAAAGGCTTCGCCTCTCCAGAGCGTGTCTAGGCCGAGCCGTGAGATCTTGCTATGTTATAAGAAGGAGGCCAGTTGACGGAGCTGGGAAGTTATCAAAAATGAATTGAAACCGAAATTCTAATCTTGAACATAATTTTTTTTTTTAATTAACTTCTGTTAATACATTGTGAAATGTTCAATTAATTTTGAAAATGATTTGAGGTCATATCGATATCACAATTAATAGTAATCAAGATAAAATGTTCAGTTATTCATGATATTGATTTGAGGTGATATCGCCCAGCCCTACCAGTGGATGCAGGCAGCCGTAAAGAGGCCTGAGTCAGAGTTTGCCTCTCGCGTGTGGTGGAGAGCGGCCAGGAATGCCCGTGTACAACTGCTCCCACACTGTATGCACTATGCACGCCTTCCCAAAAGTCTCTTCGGAGGTGCGTAGGTGTAGTGGGCACATAGCGATCGGGCAGGACATGGTGACGATCCTTGCCTCAGTTAAAGGAGTTTATAAGGCAGTGTTGCCAAGCTCTGTTAAAGACCACAATCGGTTAAGGACTGCAATGAGTCTATCTTTGGTGCTGTTGGTTTTTTATTTTACTTTATGAAAACCAGAATCCCCAAAACATGGCCTTTTCATTACTTGTTTACCAAACCTAAATGAATAACAAGCATGTTTTCTGGGCTTCTTCATCTGTGATATTCACATTTTAAAGAATGTTCAGTATGTTATGACCACCTTCGGATCACGTCGCTTGGGTTCAGTAAAAAAAATCTGAAATATGAGTAACATTTGTGTGCAAAATGGGAAATCCAAAAAAGGATTCTTTATTTGTTTTATCATTTGGGTCTCAGAAATGAATATTTGGTTTTAATGTGAAAAATAAATAGAGGAATGAGAGAGGTGCTGGACAGCTGGGACATGGCCAGCGCCCCGGGAGCAGTGCTTGGAGACGGTACATTGATCATGAGTACCACAGTGGTACCTTTACTGGTGAGGAATTTGAACCTTCTGAACACCTTAAGCTAGTGATGGGCCGATCCACGTTTTTCCAGTTCCGATTCCGATACACGACTGTCAATACCGATACAGATTCCGATATAATACATCTTTTTACTTTAATATTAGCATTATTTTTGTTGAAATTGTGCTGTTTGTTAGTAAGGTTACAGCACAGAATAAATAAACTACTAAGCACTTATTAGACGAGTAAAAAATATACACAACTACATTGAATTTAAAGGCATTCCAAAGGAATTTATTTATGTCACACTTCACAAAAAGGTAGCAGCAACAGCTGTAGCAGCAGGCTACTAAATCCAACATTTTCCACTACAGATAGTGGTTGGTCATCAGTATAACGAAGTTGAGCAACTTCTCTGTTATTCCTTTCGCTTTTGGGTTGTCTGCTGTAAATTTGAGTTTGCTGCCTGGTGTCTTTTTCTCTGTTTGCTAGCATAAACTCCTGGTACTCTTGGCCGTGAAATCTCTGCAGGCGCTTGATTAAATTTGTTGTATTGTACGACGCAACCGTACTTCCACCCCTCGGCACGCTGGCTTTACACTCATTGCAAGTAGCCGTCTTGCTTTTCGGCGTTTCCAAACTAAAGTATCTCCAAACGAGCGACGTTTTGTTCAAAACAACGGCTAATGTTATTCGCTCGCGCAGATTGAAGTTGCCGCAGGTTCGTGGTATGGAATAAGGTGCGGTGACGCATCTCGTATTACATTGCGTCGAGTTTAAGGTCCAGCGCAAGCTGCGAACTGGAATATATAGATTGGGCTTGTCCGGCCGATATCCGATGACGGACTTACGGCTGTGTCAGACCCGATACCGATATCATATCGGATCGGGCCCATCTCTACCTTAAGCACTTCATAAATGCTTGATTTAACCCGCTTATGCATAAAGTCACACCAGGACACATCATTAGCCTCCATCTTTGAACTCCACTACAATTTGCTTTGGCACTTTACTGCTTTTGCTCCTTCCATGCTCTTTCTTTGTTCCTTCCAGATACACAGAAGCACAAAAAATACACCTCTCACCTACAGAGGCTGCACACTCACCCAGGAGGGTGGTCTGGCTCAGTGAGCGAGTGTGTAAGGCACGTGGTTTTTCTTTTTGTGGGCGAGAGGCATAGAAGAGGATGAGAGAAACGAAATGACAGTCTCATAGCAGTTGCTTGAAAAAGTTGTTTAGAAATCTGTACTTGATATGGGCATTGCTGTCATTTTCGACATCCTGCCTACAACAGGCTGTGATGCATCGAGTATTGTTGATATCGGCCCTGGGGCTTAAGTTTAAATTATTGATAACCAGTAAAAAAACAAAAATGTTATTTGCTTTCCAAGTGGTGAATCCATAGGACAATACTTTGGATTTTTTCCGCTATAAAGAATCGGTTTAATTTTTATTTGTGATTAATTACTGTGAAGCTAGAGCAGAAACGATTATTCGGATAACTCGAATAATTCGATTACAAAAAATGGTCGAGGCAATTTTTCTAGAATCGAAGCTTTGTTTAAGTCATTTAAATTGCTACAGCATACACCGCTTGTGTTTCACACAGACGCTTATTAATGACGCACAATATTTTCAGTGGCGCGATCAAGGCGAGAATAGATCCCTCTGTATGTGAACGTATTTGTGAGATATTCCGTGCACAAAAACAGAAGTAAATGCATGAAAATGCATAGATGACATTTTTTGCGATGTAAACACGCACACGGTGTTTGTAAGCGCCATTACTCGCTAAAACGCTCCGTTTCCGTCAAAACATCCCCTTTATTACAGACAAAACGCATATTTTAGCTGATAAATAACCACAACAACCAGCGTTCTACTCACAATACAGCCATTTATCAAGATTTTCCCATCGATATTGATTTATCGTCCAGCCTTATAGAGCGGCACCTTTCCAGTTGCACGTTTTAACACTTTGAATCACTTCGTCTTTGGGAAGCAAATTAAGATCTACGCAGGCTCTCCCTGGCCAGCTGCCGGGCCGCATGCCGATCAGCCGCTCGTCTAGACGTGACGACGTGCGACGGATCTAGAACTGGTTTCTTTAACCTACGGCTCTACAACAGATGTAGAACCTGCTCCGTTTCTTCGTCGACTGCGGTTTCACCGGCGTCGCCTACAAGCCGTAAAGTGGGCACCATCCCGAACGATGGGATTTTCGCGACGCAAAAAGGCTGCGGAAAATGTCCTTCAGGAACGGCGTTGCCCTCCGCAGACACGCGAGTCCGTGTTGGCTCCCTCTCCGAGGAGGACACAGGGCGCTCTGTCTGAGCGCGGCAGCTGTCTCCGCACTGATTGAGTTAGAATT
>JAVGVS010000015.1:4029367-4053255 GCA_032718565.1 Distichodus sexfasciatus
CTCCGAGGCGTGTGCAGGGGATTGTGGGAAATGCAGTTCTCTTCCAGAAAGGCCAAAAGCAACTCATTTTATTGACCAAATTGGTTCAAAATGACCCTTGAACTTCATGTTTCTTCATTTTCAATTGAATACAACAACATAAAGCGTATATGACTAACTTCTACTCACAGTAGAATAAGCCTAATAACAAATGTATTGTCATTTTAATTTACATTTTTTTTATCCGATTACTCGATAAAATAATCGATAGATTACTCGATTCCAAGAATAGTCATTTGTTGCAGCCCTGTGTGAAGCATTTCCTAAATCCTTCGCGAATGATGGAATGCCTGGAAACCAGCCTAAATATGCCAACGCAAAAACTGTATCTGGCTAATGTGGATGTTTGTCATATTGACAAATCTCTGAATATTAAATGCTCTATAAAAGGCATGAAACCTCAAGGTGCAGGGGAATAGAGAGTTCCATCAGTGGACCTTTGTATGAGGAATGTATTAAGTGGGAAAAACTTGTTTGCTGTCTGTTTAGTAATTATAGTTATTATAGAATATATACACTATAATAAGACATAATTATAGCATATCAAAGCAAATAGGGTTTCACACGCTGACCTAGATGCAGATTACATCAACTAATTAAGGTAAACAAATTGGTAGTGCAGCCGTTAGGATGTTGCTGCTCTGCTTTGAGTTTGACTGGTTTAAATCATGGACAGATAAAAGTACCACTGAGGTACCCATGAGTAAGGTGCAGTCCCAGACTTTTAAGCTCTCAGATTGGTAAAAGTGCCACCCCGGAAAAGTACCACCCCGGAATGTTTCAATCCTGTGCTGGTAAAGGTACCACCGAGGTACCTATGAGTAAGGTACCGTCCCAGACTGTTCAAAACCTGGACTGGTAAAAGTAGCACAGAGGTACCCATGAGGAAGGTGCAGTCCCAGACTGTTTAGCTCTCGGACAGGTAAAAGTACCACTGAGGTAACCATGAGTAAGGTACCGTACCCTATTATAACATATAAATGTTAATGTTACCATATTACATGTTAAATGTTAACTGCATGTTTAATATTACACGTTAATGTTATGTTATAGTAATATTATTATTAATAATAATAACAGCAATAATGTTGCATTTTATTTTAATATATGTTAAAGTATCAGTATTAAGGGTAACAAGACACTAATGATATGATGGAGCTCTGAAATCATGTCATGATGCATGTCAAAATTCTCCTCCGTTCCCCTATTGTTTATTTAAACCAGTGACCTGCGAATGACTTTGCTGCATGGTATATGGGGTACAGCATCACATGACGTTGTGTAGCATCTTGCACAAAGCTGATTTCTGCATGAAGGAAATGTGGCAGTAAAAGCCACTAGGTTGGGAAATCCAGGAAGCCAGAAGAGAGTGTGCGAGGCTGATTGTGGCAATTTAGCGCTATCTGTAGGTCCCACCGGCCCCTCGGCACAATAAACAATAGCGTGTTACTGGGCTTGTCGGTGGAGTGCTGAGGCTCGGCCGGCGGATCTAACGCTGCTGTCTGACCGCTCGGGTCCCGGCGTGATGCGGGACTCTGGTGAGCGAGCTGGAAAGTGCTTGTGGCATCTGTCATTACCGGGAGCTTCTCCAGCCAAACCGCTCCCCAGGCGCCGCCATCCATATGTCTAGAGCATTGTTTGCCCTTTTTAAGTGCTTTATGGAGCAAGATTGAGCACATGGAGAAATTTCTGCCTCTTACACCCTGATATCTATATGGAATTAGCCCAAATCTCCACGTTAATAGGTTATTAGGACTCATCCAAGAGCTTTAATCACTATGACTGCGTTTTTGGAATATCAGTGCGTTCTCCTGAAAGCCAGGCTTATACTGCAGGACTGTTATTTCTGAACATTGCTGTACAAACCTTTTCTTACTGTATGCTTTTCAAAGTCAAAGTAAACTTTATTGTCATCTCTTCTATATATTGTACAGATACACAGAGAGACGAAAAGACGTGGCTCCGGTTTACACAGTGCAACAAGAAATAGAGAAAAAAGAACAGATAGGGCACATGGAATAAACAATATATAAATAAATAGGGCACAAAATATACATTTTAAGCTAGAAGTGGAAATTGACTTTTTTTTTAATTGAATGTGCACGAAGTTAGTGACAGTTTTCAATATGAAAGATTTTGATAACCAGTCTATTAATAGAAGTGTATTCTTAAAAAGTCTGACTGAAATTGAAGTTTGTACAGATATTATAACAGCATTGGAGAACCGTTCTGTGCAATACTTTTCAATAATTTGTGCAGATATAGTTAGTTAAAAAGTGACCAGTGAGATATACATGTTTATCGGTTGTGCAGATAGTAGAGGCAGTGCAAAAATTGTATTGTTTATTCTTTGTATTCATATATTTTTCGTCTGCTGCAGATAAAATGCACATTATGTTCTGGTTGAGGCACATTCACATCACATTATGGCTATATAACTAGTAACTTTTCACTCTCTCACTTTGATATGTTTACATTTATGCCATTTGACAGACGTTCTTATCCAGGTTGACTTTCATTTCCCAACAATAGGGATAGTCTCCTTGGAGCAACACGAGTGGGGGTTAACGGCCTTGCTCAGGGTTCTAACAGTATTTTTTAGGCACTCCTGTGATTTGAACCCCATTTTTGTGGTCACTAACTCTGGGTTTTGATTAATCAGACCTCTGTGGCACCGCCACCCCATTTAGCAAAAATATACCTTACATAGATAAGATGAGTAAATACATAAGTGCTCATAAACAAGGTACTGTCCTCAGGCACTGCTTCTCAAGTGCTGCCCACTGCTACTTCATGGATGGGTCAAATGCAAAGACAAATAATGGCTCACTTTCACCTTTACTCAGGGTGTGACGTCTTCTCGTAAAATGTGAATATCCATCATACAAGGATCAAATAGAAAATTCAAGTATAAATTTGTCTGCTTTTGGTTCCCTTTGGCATTTAGCTTCTGTTCCTCATTTCTATTGTTCTCTCACAGACACAAAAAGAAAAAAACAAAACATACACATATGTCTGGCACACAGTTGCCCATCGAGACCCCTCTCCTGGGCGAGTACGCATGTGGCGTTTGAGACGTCTCCGGGGTGAGTGTGTGACGTAGGTTGGTGAGGTGTGTATTTATATCTTGGAGCGAGGGAAGAGTCTGGGGAGACGGAAACAAGTGAAGCTCCAACGCAAGTTTTTTGTGGAGTTCGGAAAAAATGGTAGTTAATTTGGTTGGTAACGTAAACAAGAATATTTTATAGCACACGTGTTGAATGTGCTATAATCATACTGGGGCAAATATTTCAGAAATAAATCTAACAATTATTAAGTGCTTTGGACATTTTCTAATGTCAAGATGTATGTACTGAAACCAGTTGATGTAGATTTACAGTTATTTTCCTACAGTGTTTCACTGTATTTTCATACCACGGTAAAATATTGTACTTTTTAAAGAAAGGGTGTAAATCTAGTCATTTTTTGCAAATCCATTAAGATACTGTATGTCTAAAGCATTCTCTATGTTGCGTCCACTAACTCTTAATATCATTCAGCTTCACTGGTCTTCTGATTACTGGCCTGAATCACATGACCTCTTCCCCATTTCACTGCACCACCTACAAAAATGAGTGTTTTTTAATTTGGTGGTTATCATTTAGTTTCAGTTCTGAATCCCTGTACCGTGCTCCGTGACGAAAGAGTGACTGAAAGCTATCAATAACTAAACATGCAAACTGCAATCTTAACCTCATGCATTTCTTCATTTTCCTCATTCATATACAGCATGTCCAAAAATTTGAAGTATTGAAGGCCTTCTGAAAAAAGACATATTTGCAGTACGTAGATAACATAGTATAATAGTGTAAAAAATGGAGATGGCACCGATCCGACACTTGAATCGGATATAGGTCCGAAAACTGTGGAGCCGATCTGTAAATATACGCAGGCTCCACTGGTTCTGCATCAGAGGTGGCACTGTGGTAAAGCTGTTTATTGTTCGACATTCACGCTAATTCCTCCATATTGATATGACAACGAGCAGAGCAAGCAACGCAACACACTACCACCCCAAAAGCAAACCGCGCAATTACACTGTTTAATTTCCTTAACAACACCAGCTCTCACTCGCAGTCTTTGTGTTGCTGATGGTTTTAGAGCCGCAGGATAAGGGACGGTCACAAAATGGCAGAACTGTGTTTAAACACATACATTTTGAGATGTGATTTTAATAATAAATCATTTAGTTGTGTAATTATTACATAGTTTTAGTTAGGAAAACAGCATTTAAGTCAAGTCTTTCCTTAAGCATAACAGAATAATCTCAGTCTGTGTTCGGAAAATTTTATAGCATTTATTTATTAAATTAATATCCCATATTACTTTATCCTAGCCTCTAGAACGGCCCGTTATTTTGCAAAAAGGCGTGTTTAGTAAGTTTGCCATTCATTATTGATTCAGTTTTTGTGCTTTTAAATGTGCTTTTAAATTATAAACATTGTAAAATCAACAGGTTAAACTTCTGACATGCTGTTAGAAATGTTCAAATGTTCTCTCACGCGCACGATGGCCTGGAGTCATATAAGCAAACTTGAGGTTACAGGGTGGGGCTCTGTACTCGTTCTGCCCCTCTTATCAGGCCTCCGCACCTTCTCTTTCGCTCACGTCACCGGCCCTCCGCAAGGACGCCTCGATCACGCACAAACACACGCACACACGCAAGTCAGCCAGCGTCAAGCCTCGTGCACTTGCTAGCAGTAACAGGTGTCCAGGGAGCGCAGCCAAGAAGTGTCCCGGCCAGAACCCAAGCCAGAGACCCCACAGTGAGCCTCTGACAGTCACGCTAATACACTCGAGCCTTTCTTCAGGGCCGAGTGTGTTCATCTTGCACAATGATTTAGGCGTGGGTCAGCCACAGTACTCCTGTGGTCTGCATTGTTCCCTGGCAGAGAGGCTCAACTGAGTGGTGCAAGAATACAGTTGCACAACTGTACGTGCACATGTACTATTACTACTTATTATAAATGTCTATTATTGGAGGCATTTTTTTGGGATATATTCACAATATATTTACTTTAACTTAAATCTGTTCATTTCTATTTTAATTTGCACAGCCTTGAAAATATATACACTATTCACTAGGACTGCGCGATATGACCTAAAAATAATATCACAATATTTTAAAACTGTATCGCAATACACATTATATGTCTCTTTATATTCACTCTTTCTGGGAGAGAACTACATTTCCCACAGTCCCCTGCGTCACAATAATGCAGTAAACGCACATTCAGAATAATGTCAAGGTAAGATCTGAATTGTGAGTAGAACGTTGGTTGTAGTTATTTATCAGCTAAAATATGGGTTTTGTCTGTCATAAAGGGGAAGATTTGACTGAACCGGAGTGTTTTTGTCAGTGTTTTTGTTTGAGCGCTCCATATCGCGAGCGGCCGCCCTCGGCACGGTTACGTCGTGAAGGATGTCATTTATGCACGTTATACACATTTACTTCTGTATTTGTGCACAAAATAACAATGGGTCGATCGTGTAAAAGCTGCTCACCTCCGTCTTGCAGCTCCGATATGTAGATAAATGCTAAGCACCGCCTCAGTCCAACTGCTGATTCGCCGATGCCACTGTCGATCTTCATTATCACCAGCGAAAACCAAAAACACATCACTTCTACAAACACGTAACAATGCTCTAGGAGAGTGTTCTGGATGGGCGGGGGAATGAGCACTCCGCTTTGAGAGGGCAGCGAAGCAAAACTCGAAAGTGAGGTACATGCTGTCTGTTTAACATTAATGTGAGGATTTGCACTCGATATTCACGATATAGTTATTTTTCTACAGCGCGCGTGGAACAAGCCGAGATAAGTTGAGTATGTTTTGTATATCAGAACGTTCAGGGTGTTGGTGGCCTAGTGGTAGGACACTCGTCTTTGGCCCAAGGAGTTGTGGGTTCGAATCCGACCTCTGGCGTTACCAACATTGGGTCCTTGAGCAAGACTCTTAACCCTAAGTCGATCTCAGGGGAACTGTCTCTGAAATTAGGAAATGTAAGTCGCTCTGGATAAGAGCGTCTGCCAAATGCTGTAAATGTAAATATATCGCTCACCACTACTATTCACTATATAGGAAATATATAGGTGTTTACACAAACTATATATACACTTTTTAGATTTAGTTTCTTGTAACATTTCTTCAACGTTTGTCAGTTTCTATTTTGACTTGTACAGCCTTCCATAATTCCCAGTTATTCCAGAATATGCACATGTATAGGGACTGTTTATATTATAAAGCTCTATTTTAGGAAACATTTTTCTTAATATTTTATATCTATTCTTTATCTTTTAGATGTAGTTTCTTGGAATGTTAGTCTCTAACTTCATCTGTTTGTTAAGTCTTAGGAATGAATCTGGGGGCATTTCATTACATTATACTTGCGTAACTATGTTTGTGACAAAGATTCTTTAATTTTTTCACATAAACATTGTGATTGTTATTCTTTCTTTCTTTCTCTCTCCCTCTCTCTCTCTCTCTCTCTCTCCCTCTCCTTCACAAAAGTCCTTCACCCTGAAAATCCCTGTCTTGAAATTACGGCTGTTGTTAGAAGACCATATGGCCTGCTCCCTGATCCCATTTGAGAGGGTTTACCTGGGGGCGGCTCGGGGTGGCTGGTGGCTTGGCTGTTGGGGGCGGGACCAGTTCAGGGTGGACTAGCACGCTATTGCCCTTCTCTCTCTCTCCCTCTCCCTCCCTCCCTCCCTTCTTGCCTCCTTTGCTCCCTTGACTATGAGAACCCTGCTGTTCACAGCACTGCAGTGGTACCAGGCCTTGCTTCAGGAGGACTCTCATATCGTCATCCTACACAAACACACACACACATTCCACAGCGCATGTACGCTAATGAGTGTGAAGGCAGTGAGGGAGCAGCTCCCGGCCCCTGCCCCTGAGTCCCGGAAGAAGTAGCTGCACCACTAATGGGTTCAAATGGACGTCTGGCGTGAAAGGGGAGCGTAATGAGTCTTGCCGTTAGTTTTGCAGTGATATTGGGGGGGAAAAGAGCAGGTTGCGTCAATTGAAATGTCTTTATGGAGCCGTATCATTATTACACGGCCTGACGTGATCTCCAAACGGTGGCATGACGGGATTGTGTTTCCTCTGAAAGGTTGTTCACACAGAGTTACTCAGCAGTGCACATGCCGATGTGTTTTTGGAGGCAAGATCTTATGATGTTAAAGCTCTGATTTCTTTTTGCAGAGAATTTTTTAGCAAAAAAAAAAAGTTGCCACAGAGGGTTTTTTTTCCTTGTAAAAACTGAGAGATTAGTCAAGTTTATGTTTAACCTCTCTTAAATGAATACGGGTTTCAAATCTCCAATACTGCATGTATTTAACACCTTATGCAGTGGCTAAATTTAATGTAATGATCCGTTTAATTTGCTGAATATTTAGTTTCCATCTTTGTTGGTACTTATATGCATACAGCACAACATGCTAAAGAAAAATATGGTACTATTTGTACAACTTGTAGCTTTTCCAACCAAAGAAATACAGTTTTGCTTACTACAGTGAACGCAACTAAATGGATTTTAATACAGAAGACATCGATCTGATACGTGGGTTGGATATCGGTCCGATAACAACTCAAATAGCTGCATCGGGTATTGGTGGCATTGGGCCGACCTGTGTAGCCTATATGTAAATTTAAACACGCACAATTGGTTCTGCATCAGAAGTGGCACTGTGGTACAGTTGGTTTATTGTTCGACATTCATGCAAATTTCTACATATTGATATGACAATGAGCAGAACAAGCAACGCAACACACTACAACTCCAGAGTCAAGTCACGCGATTTTACTGTTTAATTGCCTTAACAACACCAGCTCTCAGTCGCAGTCTCTGTGTTCCGGATGGTTTAGGATTAGGGTCCGTCACAAAATTACAGAACTGTGTTTAAACGAATAATTTCTGACATGTTATTCTAATAATAAATAATTTAGCATGTACATATGGGTGTGTAATCATTACATTGTTGTAGTTAGAAAACTCTCTTTGTTAGGTCTTTCCTTAAGCATAACAGAATAATCTTGTGTATTCAGACAATTTTAAAGCATTATTATCTGTTTTCTGTTTTAAAAAGACTATGAGTGTATCGGATTTGTATCAGATCGGTAGATATGCACATTTACAACAACGGTATCGTATCGGACGTTAAAAAAGTGGTATCGTGCCATGTTTAGATTTTACTGTTGTGTTTGGTGTGATAAAACAGGTAGACCATTTAAATAGATAGAGCAAGCAGTCTAATATCCAGATAACATCCAGCATGTGTTCTCAGCACTCATTCAGACAGTTTAAGATTGTATCCACTCACATTTTATAGCAAGACACAAAGACAGTAGTGCATATAGGACTCTAACTATATACCGTAGGACTGTAGGTCATTTTAGGTATCAACACATGATAACTTGTGCCTGTAAATTATGAGTGAACACTTTCAGCGTGGTAGTTAAACAACATAAACAAAGCAAACTGAAGGTTAAGTAATGTAATTATTAGTTGTGCTGAAGGCTGAAATCTCAAACATTAAATATAGTAAGTTTATAATTAGAGAGATGCTTGATTTACTCATGGAACATTATAGTCATATAGTCTAGTTTACAAGAAAATACTCACCGCTCAAATTGTAAGGGCAGTACTGGTACTGAAAAACACAGTTTTAAGTTTTAAGTCTTTATATCATATGCATAGAAAAGATACAGTACTGTGCAAAAGTTTTAGGCAGGTGTGAAAAAATGCTGTAAACAAAGAATGCTTTCAGAAATATCAATAATGATTGTTTAGTTTTATCAATTTACAAAATGCAAAGTGAGCGAACAAAAGAAAAATCTAAATCAAATCAATATTTGGTGTTACTACCTTTTGCCTTCAAACCAGCATCAATTCTTATAGGTACACTTGCACAAAGTCGGGGATTTTGTAGGATTATAGTCATTATATTATTTTGTAGTCATTATATTATTTTGTAGTCATTATATTATTTTGTAGGATTATAGTAATTATATTATTTTGTAGGATTATAGGATTATAGATCTGTGGTTAGTTCTCCAAGATGTTTGGAACAACCTACCAGCCGAGTTCCTTCAAAAACTGTGTGCAAGTGTACCTAGAAGAACTGATGCTGTTTTGAAGGCAAAGGGTGGTCACACCAAATATTGATTTGATTTCGATTTCTCTTTTGTTCATTCACTGCATTTTGTTGATTGATGAAAATAAATGATTAACACTTCCATTTTTGAAAGCATTCTTTGTTTACAGCATTTTTTCACACCTGCCTAAAACTTTTGCACAGTACTGTATATCAGGAAAAATACAGTAAGTTAAGTCTGTATATCACCCGTTTACAAAATAAAGGTTGGGGACTGAAAACTATATTGTGAAATATCGCACTATTTTTGGTGTGTATTTTGTCATTTATTTTCAACAAAACTATTTGTCATGAGGGAGGCAAGTTGCAGGACCTCTTCGAATTGGTCCAGTTCCGCAAATTGTGTAATTCCCAGTTCATAGGAGTCAGGTTAAGATCGAAAAGGTGGAGCGACCCCAACTAATGGCTGTTTTGACCAAGATTGGCCCTAGAAACCAATCCAGATATTTTTGCTCCGTAGCGACTGTGTGGCGTGGTGCAGAACTAAGCCGCTGTTGAGCTGTTTTGTGCAGGTGAGTAGGAGGTGAATGGAACATACACACACACACACAAACGAACAGAACGGCACGGCACGCTAAAAAACTCTTAGGGGAGCGCAGAGAAAGCCTGGTATGTAGTTCTTTTGTGTGTGGTGTCCTCAGAGAGCCTGGGTATCTGTGCCATAGCCGTGCTGCTCGTTACAGGCTTCAGAAGAGGAGTGAAGTAAAATATTTGATTTTGCTCAGTCGGAACTGAAAAATAAATAGTGCCGAATGTGGAATTGAGAAGGGCTTTCCCCGTCTCCTTCGCTGCTAATATCTCTCTGCCCCCAAACGTAATCTTTTCCCCCCACTACCCGTCTCCTCTACTCTTCCTCTTGCTTTACGTGTTGACGTCGCGGTAAGCCCTACCGTTGTCTCCTTGTGTTTTTTTGTTGCTGAGACAGGAGGAGCACAAAGGAGGTGGTGCTGTAATCCATTATCTGCCATCTTACCCTTGGGTCGCCGTTGTCTTCGTGTGATCGATTCTGACAGCGCCACTGGTGTGTGTTTGTGTGTGTAGTTGTGCGTGTGGTAGAGTGAGAGAGTGAACAATCTTGTATTGACCTTAGTTTTGCCTCGGATCACTCTCATTATTCCAAGGCTGTTGTGCAGATACATCGAAATGTGTTACACACACAAACACATACACACATGCATGAAAGAGGTGTGTCTAACATCTAAAGAAAAATGTATGATTACAACATTGTTTTCCTCCTCACATTTTCTGATATGAAATGAAATTACAGCTGGTAAAAGTGTTGGAATAATGGAAGCGTTATAGTCCCAAGCTTTCCTGCAGAGGTGTGTAACAACACATATTTGAGCACAATACACACTGTGGGTTTTGGAGCATTCTAAGATGAATTTTCAAGAGGAAACTTAAAAGGCTTGGTCTGCTCTCAGTAATCACTGAGATATGTTGACCTTTACTTGTACATTTGAAATGAAATATCCTGTAATTTATGTACAAACGGTCATTTGTGAGGCATAAGGACCTCGTTTCCTTTGAAGCCTTGCTATGAATATGCATATTTTTAAATATTAATGTCCTTCGAAAATCGCAGCAGGTGCATGGAGGTTAAGGTTTATCGCAGAAAGAATGGATTTCTCCATTTGTCCAATGTCTTTAAATATTATTGGTAGTAGGACATCATTTATGTAGACTTGAGAATGGTTTGATAAAATTTGGTAGTAGCTTGTGCCCTGGACGTTTAAGGAGAAAATGCTGCATTGGATAATAGGGATGCGCGATCTGGGAATTGTTGGCTGATGTTTTTCATACTTACATTTGCTGATGCCGATAAATGAGGAAGGCAGAGTCCAGCGCACGCGCAGGCGGAGTTAAGTTCTGTCCAGTCGTGCAAACGTGAAAGGATAGTGGAGCAAGGGTGGAGCATTTTGAGCGTAGTGAACAACATTTGAAGAAAAAGTTCCCACCCTGTGTGGTGTTCCAACTCGAATAGGGCGCGCGTGACACTCCATTTGCACTACCTAGTGCGCAGAAAGCCGTAAAGCTACAACCCCGGTTAATCCCCGGCTTCTTGCAAACGTTCCACTGCGTGCTCAGAATTTGGGCAAAAAAATAACGTCATACATTTTAAGACTGAAGGTGCGGGCCGCATGAAATCCCGCCTCAGCTTTAGACATGCCTGGCACAAGTGCTAGCTTTCAGACGTACAGTCATTACCGTGCATCTCTATTGGATATCATGGGATGGGAGTCGTTCGTAGCCTCAAATATACCAGCTAACATGCTGAATGCAGCCATGTTAAGGGAAAAACAAGAAGAAAAATCTCATTTAATATCCGTAAGCAGTCGATAAGTGAAGTAGTAAAGATACAACATACTCATGGAGAAGTTTGTAAGCAAAAAGAGCCAATTTGCGAAGCGTAGAAGAGGATACGAAACGAGAAGGCTCATCACCTGTGCTGTACGTTAAAAGCTTGCATCCGTCCTCCGCTTGAGCGTTAATCAAAGCGCATTTGCATCTGTTGTTGTCAATCAAAAGCTTGTTTTCCTGAAATCGGGGCCTACTTGAGGACACGAAAATAGCCATTGTGTAACCAGGCCTATAGCATAATAGAGCCATTGCCGTGCAACAAAGGCAGGCCTACGTGTATTGTGGAAAGAGACAGAGAGGGAGAAGGAAAAGAGGGAGAGTAGGGTAATGTAGATAATTGCTGACGATAAGCTAATGGGCTATTATCTTTCTCTCCCTCTCCCTCTCTCTTTCGTTCTCTCGCGTTGGCCTTGTCTTTTTTTCCGCTATCTGGCTCGCTTTTTCTTACCGCGTCGCTCTCTTGCTCCTTTTTCCCCCGCCTCTCTCGTTAATTAAACAAGTTCCAGTAATATTTACAGCTCCGTTGCTGCCCTTCCACGTTCGTGTGAATTTTTCTTTCTCAGAAGATGCACACAGACGCCAAGTGAATTAAAGCGAGGCCCGGTCTTGTCGCCCGCTTGCCACCGTTAGGCCCCCGAGGACCCTTCAGCCAGCAGAAACTGGTGAGCTAACTGGCTTTAACAGGGTCGTAACACAGAGAGCTGAGGCCTAATGAAGAGCTCCTTCAAGCGAAACCCACGGCAGGAGCCAGTTTCTCACGTCCACTGCCGTCTCATCCTAACGTGCTGCGTCCAACCCATCGTTCTTCAGGCTCGCTGTTACTCAGTGGTCATTTCCTAACTACAAGGAGAGTTCCCTGTTAGGGTAGTTAACAGCTGGAGCAACTTAAGGGGAGCTTAAAAATTTTGCTTGGGGGCCCAGCAAAAAGATTTTAAGTCCTTGTGAGCTTTAAACCTCAATTCTTATGGTCACTGACACATTTTTTCCAGTTACTGAGACCACTGTGATTTCCCCCCAGTAATGTAGTTTACGAATGATGTGTTCAAATATTCTGCTTTCTTTTGTCATGAATTCTGCAGGGCTTCAATCCGATGCTGTGTATTTTAATATGTGACTCTGCACGGCAAAACCAGTCGCTTGTCGCAACGGAGGTTTCCGAGAAAAACGAGCGTTTATGTTGCGTGGGGTAAAATTTTGGATTTTTTGTTTTTAGTGTTTTGAAACAGTGGAAGGTCTATACTGTTGTGAATAAATTTGGCTGAAAAACTTACCCTTTCCATCCTAAAAACTTCTTCATGGATGGGTTAAATGCAGAGGTCACATTTCGTTGTGGTGTGGTGTGCTGTGTTCACAATGACAAATAATCACTCACTCACTTAAGGAATTCATACAGAAGATATTTGCTTTAGATTACGTCTTAATTCTGAGCAGTTAAAACGCCTTTTTGTTGAGGGATTATTTGAGGGAATATTATATGGAATGCATCCTCTTGTACCTTTTTGTTGTGTCAATGCAGCTTTTGATAAAGGGGTGGTGGTGGCCGGATAGTGCAACCGGGTAATCGCCTTGTAGGTTCAAATCCATCTTTGGGTTGCTACAAGCACTACCACCTAGAAGTAGAAGTCACAAGCGTCGTCGCTGTATGATATTGCTTTAATGGACAACAATTCATTGTCTTCCGATATCGCAAACTTGACAAAATACAGATACAAATTGGGTCCAATTCAAGAGCCAACGATTGATGTGAGACAGTATCTTAAGCTGATTTAACACCGTCACTTCAGTGATCAAATCACAAAAGCAAGTAAAACATTTAAATAAACAGTCTAATAATAAAAATAGAAATGACATGTCTAATCGATGTTATGATTTTTGGATTGATGACGTGGGTTTTTAATCTCTGTCAGTATAGACTGATGTATCGTTACATTCCCACTGCCACCTTACTTCTAGACTGGAAGGTACAGTATTTAGTCTCTAGGGCTGGGTTCAAAAAATCGATTCACCGATCAATATCGATTCTCGTTCGAAAAATACGATATCGATACAAAAATTTGCGGCTCGATCTTTTCCTGCGGCTATGCACTACTTCTCGCGACCGCGCAAGGAGAGCTATAAAAACGTGACACCAGTGAAACCGAAACCAAATAGAGCCATGGCTGAAGCTGCTCCACTCAAATCACCGTCTGGCCCAAAGGCCGGTGTTTGGCAACACTTCGGTTTTAAAACAAGTTATTTTATAACCAAGCAAAACTAGTATTGACGCAAAGAAATCTCTAAATAAATCGATATCGAATCGAATCGAGAATTGAATCGGATCACAACCTTGTGAATCGGAATCGAATCGATTCAGGAAATCGGCAACGATACCCAGCCCTAATAGTCTCAGTGTAGGATTCTGTAGATTTTGCATACGAGGTTTTTTGTGTAGATCAGGCCCACCCTTCACCTCTCCGCCGCAGCTTTGATGTCCCGTCGCCCGCCCCCCCCTCCCCACACACACACCATTTAATATTCTGTGACTGTCACCGAATTTATCCTCTTAATCTGATTTGAAGCCAGATTAGATTTGAGAAAGTGAGTCAGAGAGCCAAAATCTTCCCCTGAAAAACTGTTTTTTCTTAAAAAACCTAGGGATTTTTTGAGTGAGGATTTTACCCCCTCACATTTATCGCTTGGTGCTCAGGGCGTGTTCACATCGTTACGTCTCCCTAACACTTTTAATTTTCCAAATAACTGGGTCATTGACCCAAATCTGCAGCCAGCTAGAGAGTGATTGGTGGAATCCAACAGCTCTGTTCTAAAAGCCCCTATTTACAGAGTGAGGGATTGTGGGACAGATGCACTGCTGTAGGCAGAGTCCCGGGCCCTTCCTATCTCACGTCGGTAGTTGATGTGTGCAGTCGAGTAGCTTCACTCCTGCCTCCATTATGTAATCTCGGTATTATTTTTGACTTTCTGTATTTATTTTCACATATGTTAAAAGCGAAGCTTGGTCTGATCAAGTTCGAATGTGTTATATTTTTACCAGTTTGTATGTTTATTTATTACGGATTATATCGGAAACAAATCGGAGACTGTCGATAATTGCTTTTTTTAAAAGTCATCGGGATCAGACCGATGCTTAGATTTGCCCGATATTTTCAGCCGATAATTTACGACGCATTTATTGTACGTCAGAAAGGTAGCGCTTGTGCCAGGCATGTCCAAAGTCCGGTTTTATACAGTGCACGCCTTCTGTCTTAAACTGTGTGATTTTGTGCCAAAATTCTGACCGCACAGTGGAACGTTTGTGAGCAAAATGCTGCCTGCCCACACATTTTTTAAAAACTAACTAAGTTGTGTTTGCCTCACTTAGCGAATATGAGCTTGCACATGGGCTGTGTCCCGAGCTGTGTGCGGCCACACTAAATAGTATGGTAGGTAAGACGCTCTCATCATACTTTTCTATGCTGTAGTATGCCTCTCAGGAAATAGCCGCGGTTGTAGCTTAACGGCTATCTCCGTACTAGGTAGTGCACATGGAGTGTCACACGCACCCTGTTTGACTTGGTACATCACGTAGGGCGGGAAGTGACTCTTAAAATCATGTGCTCTACACTTGAAATGCTCCGCCCTCACTCAGCTCTGCTTTCACGCTCGTTTGACTCGGTGCTGTGTTAGAAATGTCAGAGTGATGGTGTTATTTTTGTGCCAAAAATATGAGCGCACAGTGGAACTTCGGTGAGCAAAATATTCGTGTCTAACTCTGCCTGCGCTCGACATCAGTACTGGCATATATAAGCATGATATCATCATCAGCCAAAAGTGAAAGTGAGTGATTATTTGTCATTGTGTACACACCACAGCACAGCACACAGTGATCCACAACGAAATGTGACCTCTGCATTTGACCCGTCGGTGAAGGAGCAGTGGGCAGCTAACAAGGGCAGCGCCCGGTGTGCAGTGCTTGGGGACTGTACCTTGCTCATGAGTACCTCAGTGGCAACTTTAGCAGTCCTGGATTCAAACCTGCAACCTTCTGAACATGGGGCGAACACCCTGCTGTCACGCCACCAACTGCTCCAATAATTTCCTTATCGCGTGTTGCTAATATTTACTCATTTTAATGCTGCATAACCAAAAATGTATCAAAAACAACACATACAACCTCTCAACGACTTGATCTTGCTCATGGTGATTGATTGTTTCTTTACTGTTCATGAACGATCTCCTAAAAATACTGCGCCTACTGTGTTCAGTCATGAACCTCACCCTGTCCAATTAAAAGCTATTGAAAGCCTAATATCAGTCATTCATTAATTGTTGTCATGGTAAAATAATCGCTTGGAGATAAAGTCAGAGAGGCCAGACTGAGATGGTTTGGACATGTCCAGAGGAGAGACAATGAGTACATAGGTAGAAGGATGCTGAGGTTGGAGCCACCAGGCAGGAGGCTGAGAGGAAGACCAAAAAGGAGATTTATGGATGTGGTGAAAGAGGACATGAAGTTAGTTGGTGTGAGGGTAGAGGACGCAGAGGATAGGACTAAATGAAGACAGATGATTCGCTGTGACGACCCCTGAAGGGAAAAGCCGAAAGAGGAAGAAGAAGATAGAAGGTAAAATTAAGGTAAAAGTAATACAGTGGTTTTCTCGGTTTCCAAGAGCTGAAACTGACCTGCATTGCTTCTGTCTGGCTTAACTTGACTGCCAGTGCACCACTTACGCTGTTTATACACAATGGAAAATCGAAACACTAGAGCTCCAGTCCCAGCGCAGTATAAGTTAGGCCTCGTCCACACGGACGTTCGAAATGAACGCCCTCTGAACGCCATACGCGTTTTTGCTGCGTTTTGTCGCTGCATTCGATTGCCGTTTCACTGGCGTTCGCGATAGCGTCGTTTTCCTCACGTTCGTCGGGATTTTGACACCAAGAAAACATTGCATGCAGCGTTTATTTGACGCCACCCGAACGCGCAGCCGGCCGAACGCCGGTGCTGAACGCCCGTGTGGACGCTTTGATTTGCTCCAGCGAGCAGAAAAGCAGTCGGCGCTCACCTGGCGCCACAAACGCCAGAAAAACGCCTGGTTCAGACGTCCGTGTGAACGAGGTCTTAGAAACGGAGTGCTAGAGGATGTGTGGTATACCATACAGTGTTACTTAAGCCAGTCCTTGGAAACCTGGTGTTTTTCCTTTACCCATGCTGTCAACACACTAAAAACAAGGACAGCGAGTACCTAGGGTGGGTGTGTTGGTAGCAGGGATAGAGAAAATAAATCGAGTGTCAGGGGTCCATATAGACTGGGAAAGCGGAGAAACTGCCGGGGAGGACGTCTGGCATCTTTTCGTGCCAGTGCGAATAACGCGCAGCGTGTCCTTGAAGACCACCAGCTAAGATTAGCACACAGCAAATCTGGGCTCAAGCCCTAATCCGAGCCGTAAGACACTTCTGCTCTGTAGTAGCAGTATAAGCGTGCACCTTTAAGATATCATGACTGTGTGCATATAGATTGTGAAACATTGATCAGTAAATATTATGACCGCCGACAGTTGGAATGAATAACATTGATTACCTCGTTACAGTGACACCTGGTAGTGAGTAGGGGTGTTAATCACGAGTTTTATCACGCTGTGTTATGTCGATTCAATGGACAGCAATTCAGTGTCTGCCCATGTAAGTCTGCTATGATACAGTTTTATTTAGATTAAATGAAGGAGCCAGTGATCGACGTGAGATACCATCATCTCTTTTAATAAGAATAAACTTCCTGTTTAATATAAAGTGACGTTAACAACATGTATAATGTTTAATCAATGTTTTCATTTTGGGTTGATGATATGGGTTCGTTGATCATTGAATCGATGTTCATTACATTGATGTATCATTACAACCGTAGTAGTAATGAGTGGGATCTATGAGGCAACAAGAGGACTTTTCGTCCTTAAAGTCGAAGGTGTATAAAAGGGCATAAAAAAATGAAAGGTATAAAAAGGGAAGGTGTAAGGATTCTAGCGACGTTGACAAGAGCCAAATTGGGATGGCTCGGAGCAACGCTGGGTCAGAGCATCTCCAAAACTGCAGCTTATGGGGGATGTACCTGTTCTGCTGTGATCAGAACCTACCAAAATTGGTAAGTCTGGCAACAGCCTCATGGGTGACCAAGGGCCATTGATCCATTCGGTAGAAGAGCTACCGTAATTTACATTGCTGAAAACATTAATCCTGGCTCTAAGAGAAAGGTGTCACCCCGTGGTGCTTCACAGTTTCTTTGCATGGCCACAGACCTGCGCAACATTCGGTCATAATGTTATGGCTGATGAGTGTATATTAAGATAAAATGAGTTGATATTAACATTTTTAAGGAGATCCCGACTGGAAAATGTTAGGGATGCACGATCTTGGACTTATGACCTATTTTTGATGCTTACATCTGCCGATACTGATGCAGGGAAATGAGGAATGCAGAGTCGAGCACGAGCACAGACAGAGTTGAGCGCATAAAGACAAGTTCCACTGCACGCTCGGAATTTTGGCGCAAAAATAGTGCCATAACTCTGACATTTCTAACACAGCGCCAGGTTTAGCGAGCATTTCAGTTGACCGAGGGTGGAGCGTTTCGAGCATAGCGCACAACGTTTTTAAGAAAAAGTCACCTCCCGCCCTATGTGGTGTACCAAGTCAAATAGGGTGCGTGTGACACTCCATGTGCACTACCTCGGCTATTTCCTGAGGTGCATACTACCATATAGAGAAGTATGATAAGAGCGCCATACTACTACCATACCATTAAGTGTGGCAGTATGCGGCACGGGACACAGCCCGTGTGTGAGCTCAAAAAGTGAGGCAAACGCAGTTTAGTTACATTTTTTTGTGTGTGCAGGCAGAGTTAAGCGCGTAGACCAGAGATTTTGCTTGCAGTAGTTTAGTGCATGCTCAATTTTGGCGCAAAATAACGCCATCCATTCAAGACAGAAGGCGCGGGCCGTATAAAATCTCACCTCGAACTTTGGACATGCCTGGCACAAGCGTTACCTTTCCTGCAGACAATAAATGCATCATAAAATCTGGGCATATAATATTGGGCAAATATTTTAAAAAATCTTATCGCCTGATTTCGATATGATTCTGATATTATCAGGCATCCCTAAAAATGTATTATAAAACTTTAATCAGCCTGTTCTAGAAGTGCCTTGGACATCCAAAAATGCTCCGGTTTAGGTTCTTTCCGGACTCCTGTTTGTCGGTGTTGAGGTTGCGGTGAGGAGGTGAGCCGCCTCACACTGACTCCTTGTTCAAAGCGCTGCTGAAAGTGTGTCGCTCTGAACGTGCGGGGACTCCAAATCCTCCGTCATCCCGCGCTGCGCTTTTTGATTCATTATGCAGGCATATGCTAATTCCTGCTCTGCTAATCCAAACACATGCCCCGCCCCGGAGGGAGAGGAGGTACGAACGCTTTAAAAAAAGGCTTTTTCCGGGCCCTGGTCCATGTCGATTGGACGGGTCTGGGACCGGTCGAGAGTTCCATGCTGGGGAAAGAGCTGTGGTGGGCCATCAGGAGAAGAGACTTCAAGGTTTAATTAGAGGAATCAAAGTGAACGGAAACGAGAAGCTGAGAGTCAGTGCCAGAAAGCGTCTCCCCGACCTCGGTATCAAAGCCTCTCATTCTCTTTATGGCCTTCCACGTGACAGCTGAAAGACAGCAAACTAGAAATCGCTCGATTTTCTAGGTTCGGCCTCAGGGATCCTGCTGGAAAGCCTCCGCAGTTCGAGCAGTGCGTTTCCTGGCTTCCATGCTAATGCTGAACGTTGCCATTGGGCTCGACAAACACGAGTGCGTTAAATATTGATGCTGTTCAATTAGAAGTGTAATGTAGAGTCACGGTCTGATTCCACCAGCGCCGCCAGCTTGGGCTGCGGAGAAGAGAGTTCCGAAATGGTCTTTCTTGGCTGGAGGATGGGGGGGGTGAAGGAATGAGGGATCGCCTGCACGTTCTTGAAGGTCTCTAGCCCATCGCTGCTTTGAGGAACAAAGAGACAGTTTTTCAGATACCTTTCTTTAGAGTCCTTTAGTTTTAGTCTGGCTCAGTTTTTGCTTGGAAAAATATTGTATTTGTTGGTTTCAAGTTCTCCAAAATATTTAAATGTACTTCCAGTAAAGGGGCTAAATAATGTGTAGAATGATTAATAATATTAATAATAGGGAGTGGAGGTGGTCTAGTGGTTAGGACACTCGCCTCTGGACAAAGAGGTCTTGGGTTCGAATCCTACCTTCAGCACTACCATCATCGGGTCCTTAAGTAAGACCCTTAAGCCCAAGTTGCTCCAGGGAGACTGTCCTGGAAAACAGAAAAAAGGCATAAATGTTAATGTAATATTTTGTCATGTGGAAGGAAAGCAATGCCATGTTTCATTTCAGCATCGTAATTGTCACAACACAGGACCTGTGAGGTCGAGTAAATAAAATGAGCATTTACAAATTTGACAGAGCATCTGTTATTTTCTAATTACAAGCACAGTCTCCCTGGTGAACTTGGGGACAAGGCCCTTGCTCAGGGGCCCAACGATACCTGAGTGGCACCTTTTATCAGTCCATTTGAAGCAGAAACGTTCACTCCATATCCATATCCACACTTCCTCTGATCAAGTGTAATTTCCCCTGATTTAAGGGTTCCTAGATAGTTGGAAATTCACTAAAGACCGACTAACACTCATTAAACATCTTTGTTTTTCGGCCTTTTTATGTTTGATGACAATAAGATCTCTATCTATATCCGTTATTCTAAATGATTTATTCTATCTCTACAGAACTTTTGCCATTTGGAGCATTTCTAGATGGATATTTAGACATTTGGTGGGTCATTTCTGTGTGATAAAAGTGATTCCTTGTCATTCTGATCTCTTTTAAGACATTAAGTCAAAACAAGTGTCATTTCGAATTAAAAATCTGCAGTTAGCGAATGTCGTAGTTGTAGGCATGAGAGTGAGCAAGAATAGAATGTTTCTCATCGGCTGCAGTAATAGCAGGAGTGAAACCGGAGTGAACAGGAAGGAAGTCAACATTCAGATATTGCTCCAGTGCCTGAGAACTAGTGCAAGAAGTGATGTGAAAAAAGTCAAACTCTACTTGGACGTCATTAGGCCTCCCGTGTGCTTTAAAAAGAGGAATGTGTCGCAGAGAAATACTAAAATGCAGAAATGAGATGGTGCTGAGCAAGCAACGCGGCGCTCAGCTTATTAACGCATGCATTTAAGTCTTGTAGAGTGCCAGGAAGAGTTGATACACACACGAGGAGTGATATATTTCTCATGTTAAACATCTTATTCCAAAGGCATATGCGTAAATCAGTTTTCTTGTTTTTTTGAGAAAGTTCATTATAGAAGTTTGAATAGAGCTGCACAATATGAGGGAACAATTACACAGCATTTTTTTCTGCTGTAATAGATTACAATATTTTTTCAAAATATAGGGATTTTTTTCCTAATAAATTGTTATATTTGGAATAAATGAATCATTCTAAAATTTGTGTAAAGCAGGGGTTTTCAAGTGTTTCTGTGATCCACCAGACTAAGCAGTAGTCTGTAGCCCAGTGTGTCTGTGCATGTTGGGGGCGAGTATTATTTATCTATTATTTTGTAGATATTTGCATTAAATTCATTATTCACAAAGATGTCTGAATCAGCTGGAAATGTCATCTTGAAAAATAGGGGCAGTTGGTGGTGTAACGGTTGGGCGTTCACCTCGTCGGTTCGAATCCCAGACCGGTAAAGGCACTGCTCCCGGGAAATGCCCATGTTAGCTGCCCACTGCTCCTTCACGGATGAGTTCGCATTTCGTTGCGGTGCACTGTGTGCTGTGCTGTGGTGTGTTCACAATGACGCTCACTTTACTTTTCATTAAAATGATTTTTTTTTTTAAGAAAGTAGTGAAACTGGATTGCATGTGACAGACCAACTGCATTGCTGCCACGGACCACCAGTGGAAAACCACTAGTGTAGGGGGTAGGGCATCTGCATAAAAATCGAAATGCTAAGCTGAAAAATGACATTTTCCTTTAAAGAATTGCAGTTGCAGTGCAGACTTTTCTTTCCTTAACTTTAACCAACAACCCTTAAATCTGAGTATATTATGTAATATTCCAAAAAATGTTGCGTTTTGTTGTACATCTAATATAAGAATAAGTCTTTCAGTGTTTGCCTGCTCCTGTTTATTCTCATGTGACCGCCATAATGTGCTCATGCCTATCTTGTCCTCAAAATAAAACACCAACCTCCGTTTCCCTATTAATAAATAACACAACGTATTGACCTTTTCTTTCCTTCCACCACGTGCAGGGGCATAAATTAGACTTGTGCAAAATTCATAGGATCGCAGATACCTGTCCTACAGGAACGGCCTTTGCCATCCCCGGCTTCTAAAAATAACAGCATTGATGTTTTGAGCCATGCCATTGGCTCTCAGTATCTGTGCACTTTCGAGCATATAATAGAAGGTGAAATATTAATGAAGGGGGCAATCTGATGGTTTCAGATTACAAATTGTTCTGCACTCGTTACGCCACTGCCACGGCTCTGGGAAGTGAAGTTTGAATGTGTGTGTGAGAGAGAGGAAGCTTTTTAATCAAGTGTCAGAGACCGGCAGGGACTGGAGGCGAAGACGTTAGGGTTAGGAACTGTCTGTACTGAGCCTCTGTTTAGCCTGGCGATTTTCTGGCACATTGTAATACTCGCCAACTTGCTATTGATTGGCGCAAGGCCGGGCAATCTGGCTCCAATCGGGGCGACACGACTTAGCCATGCAGAATCAATAAGCTTTCAGGGCCTGAAGAATCAGAGCGGCAAGGCTTTGGTTCGTTAAGAGAACTCGCCGCACCATCGGGTTTGTCTGCAAGTACAACTTTCGAGGATTTTGCTTCTCGTGTTTGCCGACCGTGCCCGGTTTCGAGAGCTGGAAGGAGCCCTGAGACACGTTCTCAGACCCGACTTCACAGCCAGGCATGAGTCAATGTGAACCAAAGCCCAGTGGCATGAAAGTCGGATCCAAGAAATCTCCAAACACCCTGTCTTTCTTTAGGCCGGCAGCAGTCCACAATCATGTCATGCTAAATAGTCTGCCACGAGACTAGGATTGAGTGAATGGAAGGGGGAAAAATCTACTGTTGCAACTTGCAGTGAGGTTCATACCTCGCATCGTGACTTACATTATCAACTTTCAACACAGTACTGACACATACAAAGCTAGGTCATTGGTTGGTAACAGTTGGACGATGTATCGGCCCGATCTGCTTCAGTAAATGACTTTATTACTTGTTTATGCTACTGGTGTGACTTGTGACGTAAAATATCAAGTCTGTTTACATTTGTGTGCGACTTGTGATATGTTGCTCTCATTCGATACAGATGTATCCCTTTATACTGGAATTTCTGACAAATGTGTTGCTACAGTAAAAGTTTAGACTTGAATAGTCGTTGCTCTTAATTTTAGGCAATGTTTTACAAAGTTGCTGGAGTGTGATTATTGCCTACTTTAATGATGAAGATTTAGCTAAAAATACTCTATTTTTACATATTCAGAATTGTAGAACCAGGCGATTAATTGGAAATTAATCGATAATCATAGCTTCTAATCAATGTAATCTTTTGTTGATTATTTTGATAATCCTGTGGTGTGTACTGCAAACTGTCCCCTTAAAAAACATACCACATGTGTTGCCATAGGACTCCGCCCCATCCCATCCAGTCTGTGACTACATCAGCGGGTTTTCTTTTATCATTTTAAAATTACAAAAATATGCAGTCTTCATTAATTCATTAATAGTGGAGCATATTTCCCATATATAATCAATTTAATCAAAATTTTTAAGAAATGTTGGCTACAATTATCGCCCAGCTCTAACATATATATATATATATATATATATATATATATGTTAGAGCTGGGCGATAATTGTAGCCAACATTTCTTAAAAATTTTGATTAAATTGATTATATATGGGAAATATGCTCCACTATTAATGAATTAATGAAGACTGCATATTTTTGTAATTTTAAAATGATAAAAGAAAACCCGCTGATGTAGTCACAGACTGGATGGGATGGGGCGGAGTCCTATGGCAACACATGTGGTATGTTTTTTAAGGGGACAGTTTGCAGTACACACCACAGGATTATCAAAATAATCAACAAAAGATTACATTGATTAGAAGCTATGATTATCGATTAATTTCCAATTAATCGCCTGGTTCTACAATTCTGAATATGTAAAAATAGAGTATTTTTAGCTAAATCTTCATCATTAAAGTAGGCAATAAT